>JAAAKG020191432.1:0-24609 GCA_010014905.2 Druon quercuslanigerum
TTATCGGTAGATAATTAAACTTTTTTGTTGAAAATTCATAATTTTGGTTAAAAACTCATCTCTTTTAGTAGAAAATTAATTTTTTTATTCAAAAAATTATTATTTTGTTTTAAAATTTATATTGTGAGATATACTTTTCTAAATGTTTGTAATCATCCTGTAAATGCGTATGTATATAATGTAAGATATAAATATTTAATGATTTTGCCCTAACAAAAAAATAATTTCTTGTAGTTTGATGTTCAAATTTTAACTTGATGGTGCAAACAAATAAATAGACTAAAATAATTCCAGTCGAGAGGTGAGGGCTGTGGTCGGGCAGGTCGAGACTCCGAAATTGTCATCTATCACGCACTTGATCAATGCTATTAGAATGCTCCTATTTTTTTAACGAATAATTCAATTAAGGTAAAACTTTTAAGAAAACCTAAGTATGTCCTACTAAGCATTCTTATTGCTGAAAGCTTAGGCTTCCTCAAAATTTCCTCGATAAACGAAGCGTTTGAAAATTTTCTAACGTTATTTTGATACTGATTACCAAAAAAATATATACATTTTTTATTTAACAAAGTAAATCAATTTTAAATTGCACATTATCTTAAGAACAGTTTGAAAGATATTGTGTTCAATTTTTATCTTAAAATATAAAGAACTTTGTCTTTCGGAGCAAGTTGAAGTGAAAATATTTAGTAAATTTGCTGATCTGAAAAATAAAGTTTTTTTGATTTTTTACAGAAACGGTAAAAGACACAACTTTTTTGTCGAGAAAAAAAATGCGCCATGAAATTTTCTACAATGTAATGTTTTAAAAAGTTAAATTTTCGAAAACTGATTTTCAAGTGATCAGGAGTCAACTCGAGCGGCCTGAAGCGGCTAGGCAAATTTTATGCGTGGTTATGAAATCCGGAGTCTCAATTAATAACATGGAATCATATTAAAACAGACGTAGTGTTATTGACTGGTTTAAAAATATTCATTCTTTTAAAAAAATCTCTTTTAAAAATTGTATTGCAACTTCTGCTGGTTTTTAAAAACTAAATTTTCTTATAAACAATTGGATTTTTACGATGTAAGCGTTACACATACGGTCTACACATAAGCCTTACGTTTTTCTAACTTCTAAATTAAATCCCAAGCCGCAGCCCCCCACGAAAATTTGATTGATGAGGTCATAGCTGTTTAGTGTTTTTATGCTCTCAAAATTTGAATTTTCGATTTTCTGACAAAAATTAAAAAAGCCGTTATGATAATCTTGTAGGGTGTATGAAAAGAAACATTTTTCTTGTTTTACTTTTTTTCGTATTGTGTGTTGTTTGACTGAAAATGTTAACTTTCGTTTCTTTTGTTGGATTTTGAGTAAAAATTGTTTAAAGTTTTTTTAAAATGCTCTAATTTTTTGAATTTTCATCCAAAATAGCTGGCTAATGAACTTGACCTTTACTTTCTGAAAGTCAGACAGTGTGCCAAAGGTTAATAGAATAGATTAATTTTTTCAAAAGTTATCGTGCTCGCAGCCTGACATAAATACAGGCAGACAGGCAGACAGACAAATTCGTAAAAACCTGTTTTATCGGTTCAGGGGGTCTCAAAACGTAGACATTTGACAGAAACCGGGGACAGCCTACATGGGGCTTTCGAAGGTGAGCATGTCTAACCTATGTGAGCCTTTTATAATTTGCCAATATAGGGCCAACAAATGATTAAAATAAACAAATATTTAAATTACAAAAAACTATAAAAAGCTAACAAAATATCTATGCTAATTGTTAGAAGTGTAGCGGGAATTCAGGAATTTTGTTTTGGTAGTTGGGAAGATAGTAGGAATTTAATCAGGATAAGCGGGCTGTTAATTAAGTGGCAGGCACTTAAGGAAGTAAAATTCATTTAGGCACGCTGATCGGACAATTATGGAGGTTGTAAGCATTTAAGGAGTTAGTGAGCAGTTAAGGTTGTAATAGGCATATAGGAATCTCGTTCGGGCACTTAGGAAGAATAATTCGAAATTATTTATTAATATTTATTATTTATTATATCTTTTTGGGGTCCAGCATGTCAATGTTTAAAAAAAAACTTTAAAAACGCTCATAAACATTTTTTGTGTACCTTTTTCCGAGTTTGAAGGTCAAGCTACTTTTCTCATATGTTTTTGGGGTCACTGAATCCGAATCCGAGGTCCAAATTCCCCAGCGCTAATCTTTAATTCAAAAAGTTAAATCCCTAAATAGCTTAGATTACGAGGTATTTTGAAGGTTATGTCGAAACTCTTATATGCTGGTGTATTTTGGGCCTCGTATTCGGAATCAGCAACCCCAAAAACATATAATAAATATGGCCTAACCTCTAAAAAATTGTGTGAGGTTATTTGAGGTTATTTCAGAACCATGGCATTCAACAATGGCATCGGATTCGGATTCAGCAACCCCCAAAACATATAATAAACATGATCTAACCTCCAGACCCGAAATTTTTTGTTTGTGTGGCTCTGCAATATACTGAGATAATATTTTCCAAAAGATGCTTCAATGCGTTTTTTTTCATTCTTCAGACGCAGGCACCTGTGATCGGAGTTGTAGGTCCTGGAGCCAGTTCTGTTACTCTTCAAGTACAAAATCTTCTTCAACTTTTTTCTATTCCACAGGTTAGTTCAGTCCTATAACCAATATTTTTCTTTACTCTAAATAAAAAATTTTTACTTTGACTTGATGTGTCTAAATAAAAATTTAAAGGAATCCGATACTCAATGTAGAATTGAGGTTTTTACGAGTTTAGAGTTTAATTTTGGTGTACTTTTTTCTTTTTTTAGATAGGATACTCGGCGACTTCTCGAGATCTCAGTTACAAAGATAGATACTCGACTTTTTTTCGTGTCGTCCCATCGGATCAGTACCAGGCTCAGCTACTCATGGATATCTTGTGCGCCTTCAATTGGACCTACGTATCGATTGTACACACTGAAGGTAATCTTTTTTTCCTTCACAATAGACCTATTCTCAGCCAGCTCAACACAATATAATCCTTACAATTAATATATGTACAGTATTATTTTTTAGTTACTTTTTATTGACTCTAGAAGATTTTATGATAATTGTTTAAATATTGGATCTAATCGGAAGAATAGCATAGGCTCCAGGTGTTATGAAATGATTAAAAAGTACATTTTTTTGCATAAAAAGTTATATGTCTCGAGAAATAATTAATGAATTAAAATTTTCTGAAACATTACACTGCAACTTCATCTATTCAATTTATTATGAAAGTTTCCGACGAATCGGTTGTATATTGTAGGCTGCAAGTGCATACTAAATTGGCAAAAAAAATACGTTTTCATGTTTCCTGTTTCTGCTGTGTTCAATTTCTCCAAAATCAAGAATGTGTATACACAGAAGTTATTTCTTACCTATGTTTTACTATTTCTAAAAGGTCCTATTCAAATCGATAAAGAACTGATTAGCATTTTCACAAAAAGAACTAAAAGGATATATAATTCGAGAACTGTTTTTGCGTAAACATATTATTTATTTTGCTTCCTTCTTTTAAAAATATAGACATACAATTTTATTTTATAATAATATTAAACTATTTTTAAATAAAAAATATATAATGTAATTGGCTTTAAGTTCATATGTTTTATTTGCGTAAAGACCTGGGGCTAAAATGATTTTTTTTTAATTATTACAGATGAAAAAAACACATCTTTCGCACTAAATTAATTTTTCGAAATAACTCATCATTCTCTAGAAAAATATCAAATACCTGGTTGAAACGGTGACAATTTTAAAAGCTTTCTATAACATGCAAATAATTTTATATGCACGCCAGTAAATGTTATCCGCTCGGGAAAAACAAGAATAAAAAAACAAAACCAACTCTGCACAAAAAACATCATACTCCGAACGAAATCCATTAGATGCGAATGAATGCAGATTATTTATTTTGAAACATAAATTTTATTATCAAATTTTATAATTACTATACACATTGACATAATTATTTTTAAACACTTGTTTTTCAATCTATTCAGGTGTGTTGACAAATGCCTTCTCGATAAATATCTTTGTAATTGGTGACCGGGTGCCCAATGGAGTTTCCTTGATTTCTTGTGGGTTCATGATCTCAATTTTGCGGCTGTCCATATTCAGTTTTACACGTTTTGTTGTGCCATTTGCTACTGCATATATTCCACGAAGTATCCATTTGTGAATATCCACTATTGCAAAGATGTCACCGTCAGAAGTTGATAATACACTTTGTTCATCGGTTGGCATTGGCAGAAGGCGACCACGATTGTCTTTCATATTAATTGGGTGATCTCGAGCAAAAATGTATCTCCGAATCTCGAATAGCCGGTTAGGATTCGTCGGGTGACTGAAACGAAACAATCTAAGTCGTTGAAAGTTAATTCCAATTATGTCTGAAGAAGAAAGTCCGGCAGGAGGAGACCTGGAACTGCCTGGAAAAGAGCTTTCTGGCATGGCAGGAGGAATAGTCCTTGCAGGAGAATTATGTCGGTCAGGAGAGTGAGTAGGTCTGGAACGAGGAGCATAAGGAATAGGTTCCCCATTAGGTAAACAGTCGAACTCTGAACTCAATTCTGCAATCAGAAACAGAGGATTACATTTTTCATTTGTTTTTCTTGTGTGACCGGAAGTATGCAGCGCGCAAGCGTCAGAAATTGTCATTTCTGACATGAAGCAATACATGCAGTGGCATAAAGGAATCAGTAGGAATTTAAAATCATAAGAAAATGAGGGTTTTATAAGGCGCGTAAAAGAGTTTCACAAGACAATACAAAAAATTAAAGACAAAGACAATATTATTTGATAGCAATATTGTTATATTATTTGTACATACAAAATGAAAGTCCAAAAATTGTAATTGATACACGGGTTTTGATGAAATTGTATTGATCATTCATTCCGGATTCCCTGCAATAAAATCATATTTAATTCGTACTCATTTTGGACGAACAATAGCAATTTGGATACATTGTAGATTAAATAACACGAATTCTGATTTGCGGATGGATTGCAAAATGCACCTGAAATTACAGATATATCATTGTCTTTATCAATGGTATTAAAGATAACCACCATTGTTAATAAGAGTAACGAAACAATGCTCATCTTTTCCAATTATCAGAAAAACTGATCAAAACGATAATAAAGAATTTTATAACAAATTTAACCGATTTTGTAAAATTCATAATAACAAGACTAAACTCTACTTCTTAAATCTTAATGAATTATTCTTTTGTTGTTGAGTAATCATAACAAATATTTAATTGTATCAAAAATTCCCAGTCCTTTTTCTTATTTAAAATATTTTAGCTGCATTAAAATGCCATAATGTACACAAATCCTTTTTTGATTTTAATTAAAAACAAACAACTCTTAATCATATTATCATATTTCAAAGATAATGCCTATCTGATAAAAAATTATTTAAATTACTAAATTAATATTTATAACTTCACAGAAATTTCCATTCCATGACTAAACACTTTCTACGATTACTCAGTAATTATGTAATATTCATTCGTATTCCTGTTTTTTTTCAACATAATTTTGTTAGAAAGCTATCCTATTTGGTTGAGAAATCGTATGTTGTGGTTAAAATTCAATTAATTTGATAGGATTAACCTTTTTCGGTGTTTAATTCATTTTGGACAAACTTGAACAAGATTTGGAAGAAAATAGCAATTAGGATAAAATGTAGATTAAATAACATGAATTCCGATTTGCGGATGGATTGAAAAAATGCACTTGAAATTATAGATATATTATAAATTATATTGTATTTACCAATGGTATTGAGGATAACTACCAAGTTTAATAAGAGTATAGAAACAACGCTCATCTTTTCCAATTAGCAGAAGAACTGATTAAAACGTTAATGAGGAATTTACTTAAAAATGTAACCGATGACCATAATTAGTGCTTTATTGCAGTATATAATACATACACGTTAAGGTCATTATATCATATATTTTAGCCATTATGCTTACCCTTTTCAGATGTTTACATTTCAATAAAGCGAGCTTTAAGAAAAAACGAAATACTGAGTTTGTTGAAACGAATTTTTGCAGAATATGATTCTCCACATATTGAAAAAGTCGGTATCCCTGATGCTTAAGATAAAAATTGTTTTCACTTGTATACACAAATTTCCTCTGAAAAAAATAATTAATACGGAGAATGGCTGTTATTCTTAATAAAATTAGAAATAACAGTTAACATATTACGGCTATAAATAATAATTAGAATCATAGCTAAACTTTAAATTTCGAAAAATATTTTTTCATTTTTTTATTCTGGTTAAATGTTGTATCAACATTCCTGAAGCACCGATGTAAAGAAATGGCCATATCCCAAAAAAAAATCACAGGAAATTTTTTGATGCTAGAATTTGGGTTAGCAATCACTTTAATATAAATTTAAGAAACAAATCTCATAGTGAAGGTCACGGAATTAATTTTAAGGGTTGCTTCAACATCTCCTCAAGATTCAAGTAACGAAACGCATTTTGCGTAACAGCACATATATCATAGCAGATTAACAATATGGCTGAGTTTTAAGTAATCCTTGTGGTTGTTTTAAAAGTCACTTTACTCACAGAAAAAACAAAGTGTTAATGAAGCCCCAATCTCAGGGTATCATATACCTGCAAAAAAAATTAACCTGGTGGCGTGAATGCTGCACAGTACTGTAGGATACAGATTCCCAATCATTTGGGGTACGAAATGAAAAACGTCATTTGACACATAATTTTCTCATAAAACTTTTATATTATTGGAAATTATTCTGACTTTTTCATGTAATAAACTAAAAAGGATATGAACTCCAGACGTACTTGAAATTAAAAAAATGTACTTTTAATAGTATTAAGTAATTTATTGCAACTAATATTACAAGTCTAAAACGCCAAATATATTTATTCAAATGCTATTAGTTTCCTATTATTTATATAAATTAGTACAATTTTGAAGATTAAAAATTGATCCTAGAGAATTTCGTATACATATAAGTACATTTCACACCCTTCACATAAACCTTTTCACGCTGAATTGTTTCTAAGTTTTTAAATAATAAAGCGAACCCATTCGCAGTCAATATAAACTGACCATTAAAACGTTTAATCACTAGCTACGCTAACAACATTATTTTTAAACAATAATTTTTTCAATCTATTAACATGTGTTGATAAATGTTTTCTCAATAAATATCTTGGACATTGGTGAGCGGCTGCCTAATGGTGTTTCCCTGACTTCTTGTAAGCTCATAAGATCAATTTTGCGGCTGTCCATATTTATTTTTGCACGTTTTGCAGTTCCCTTTTCTTTGACATATATCCCACGAAGTATCCACTTCCGAGTATCCACTATTGCAAAGATGTCACCATCGGACGTTGATAGTACACTTTGTTCTTCGGTTGGCATGGGCAGAAGGGCATTTTGGTAGTCTCTGATATTAATTGGTAGATCTCGAGGAAAAGTGTATCTTCGAATCTCAAACAGCCGGTTCGGATTTACTTCGGGAATAAACCGAATATATCTAAATTGCTCAAATGTATATTCATGCATACGAGAAGAAAAATGTCTGCCAAGAGGAGACCTAGACCTGACACGAAGAGAGCTTTCTGGCATGGCAGGAGGAATAGTCCTTGCAGGAGAATTATGTCTGCCAAGCGAGTTCGTACTTCCGGAATAAGAAGCATATGGAATTGGTTCCCCATTAGGTAAACAGTCGAACTCTGAACTCCATTCTGCAATAAGAAATAGAGAAATACATTTTTTATGTGTATTTCTTATGGGAGCGAAAGAAGCCAGCGCCGAAGTGGCAGGAATTGTCATTTCTCACATTAAGCGATACATGCCGTGACATTAAGAAAACAGTATGAAGTTAAAATCATAAGAAAATTATGGATTTACAAGGTGGATAAAAGAGTTTCACAAGATTCTACAAAAAATTAAAGATTTAGACAATATGGTACAATTGTACTAATCGTTTGAAAATGCATGCCCCACTTCAGCAATAAACATAATTTGAGATGCCTTGTGTACAACTCGTCGCCAAATATTGATAATGGATCATAAAAATTCGTAATATTCATAATAACAAGACCAAATTCCACTTGTTAAATCCGGACGAATGGCAAATAATTGTTTTGTTGCTGAGTAATTATAAAAAATGTTTAGTCCTTTTTTTATTTAAAACATTTTAGCTATAAGAAAATTAAATAATGTGGATAAATTCTGTTCTGTTTTTTAATAAGAAGCGAGCAACTTTTAAAATCTCATCATATTTAAATAATAATGGCTATCCGATCATAAATGATCGAAATTACGAAATTCGTATTTTTAGCTGCACAGAAATTTTTATTTTAGGACTATAGATTTTCTTAGATTAGTCATTATTTACGTAATATTCATTCATATGCCTGGTCCACGGAAATTAGAAAAGTTAAATAATCGCTTGCTTGATTTTTGTGCAAAATCAGTTTTTGTCTGAATAACTCAACATTTTTAATGAAAAGTTTTTTCCCTATGGACTGATAAATCATTTTAATTTAAAAGTTTAACTGCTTGCTAAACAGTAATACGTTTGTGCAAACATTTTATTTTTTAAATAAATTAAACTGCTTTTAATCAAAAATTAAGAAATTTCTTATTTGTAATATAAACTGTCATGGCTTTCTTTGAGGTTTCATTTTTTGTTGTTAAAAATTTTGGACAAACTCAAACAAGATTTAGAAAAAATGGCAACTGGAATAAAATGTAGATTAAATAACACAAATTCTGTTTCGCGGATGGATTGAAAAGATGCACTTAAAATTATAGATATATTAAATTATTGTATTCACCAATGGAATTGAGGATAACCGCCAAGGTTAAGAAGAGTATAGAAACAATATTCATCTTTTCCAACTAGGAGAAGAACTGATTAGAACGTTAATAAAGAATTTCCTCAAAAATGAGACCGTTGAGCATAATTATTGCCTTATTGCAGTATGCAATATATACACGTTAATATCATTATCTTATATATTTAAGCATTATGCTTACCCTTCTCAGATGTTTACATTTCAGTTAAGCGAGATTCAAGAAACAGAATAAATACTTAATTTGGTGAAACGAGAAATTTCAGGGTACGATATATAGATTTTCATTATTTAGCCATTAAAATGTAGTAATTGAGCCTTTTTATTCCTTTTTAGAGCACAAACTGCAGATAGGGAATTTTCCGCATAACACAGAATTTAATACCACTGATGCTTAACAGAAAAAAGGTTTTCACTTGTACATAAAATTTTCTCTGAAAAAGAATTTTATAAGACCACGAACTCTTTTTTTAAAGGTATGAAAAAAATGTATTGTGCTAAGTAATGATTTTATGGACGTCCGTTAGCATGTTCGCTATCATTTCCCAGATTTTGAAAACATTATCTTAATTATTGTAGGAAAAATTCGGATAGAATTTAACACTGGTAAAATCGGTACAATTTCCCAAGTATCACACACATCAATCAAATTCAGAAAAATATATTTTTTTAATTAACCCACAAAAAAATTGGGGAACGTTTGTTAGCATGTTCGCTATCATTTCTTAAATTTTTAAGCCAAAATCTTTATTATTGTAAGAAAGAAGCCGAGGGAACCGAACACTGGTAAAATCGATAATTTTCTAAGTACCACACACTCTTAAATTTCGACAAATATTTATTCCTTTTTTTATTCTTTTTATTTGATGTTTTAACATTCCTGAGACATCTAAGCAAGGAAATGGACATATCCCAAAAAGAAAAATCGGTGGAGATTTTTGGTGATATAATTGAGTTTGTCAATCATTTTACAATAAATCTGGGAAAACATCTCATTCTGAAGGTCACAATATAGACTTTACCACAAGATGAAGAGAGTTTCCGTACTTCCGGATCATTGAGAGGTGCATTTTTGTCTTTAGTAGGTTGTGTTGACTTGCTTTTTTTAGTATATTTTCTTATTGCATTATCAATTTTTTTGTCTATGTAGTTGTTCTATAGTAGGATTTGTTTAAGGTTTTGTAATTCCTTTTTGTAAGTAATCTTTATGTGTTATGGGTATAACTCTGTATCCAAGGGAGTTGATAACCGATTATTTTGTATGGGTATGTTTTCTGTAAACTTCATGTCCTAATTTGTTATTAGATCTTTTGTAAACTATGACGTCCAAGAAAGGTAATTTTTCATTTTGATCAATTTGTATGGTAAACTGGATATTAAGAGGTAATCGATTGATGAAATCGAAAAACTTATTTACTTTATCTAGTCCACGTCGCCAGAAGACAGAAATGTCGTCTTCACAACGGAACCAAAATTCCGGTTTAAGCTTGGATAGGTTGAAGTTTTTGGTTTCTAGATGTTCCATAAAGATGTTGACTTTATAGGTGAGATTCGAGATCCCATTGCTGCTCAATGGTATCAGAGATTGGGACTTTCGGAACGAGAGATACTGCGTCGAAACTCACTATGATATCTTGGGGTTGAATTTGAATCTGATGTATCTTTTTGATAAAGTCAAATAAGTTTTGGACTTCAGTGCTACAGTTTTCTTTGAAATGATTCAGTTACTTGCGACGAAGAGTGTTAGTTTGTATGTTGGTGAGTTTTATGGGCTGATTGAGTGAAATGTTGCTTTTGTGGATTTTCGGAAGTCTGAAGGTCTTGGAGAGATGGGCATAGTGAGTTCTAATTAAGATATTGTTTTGGTATTGAGCGAAGAGTCTTCTATAAGGGTTTTTATTTTACTATTGTGCTTGTGGTACCCTTTCTACATTTTTTATGTGTATAATCATTTAGAAGGTATATTATTTTCTTTTTATAGTCTTCTTTTTTCATAATTACTATTATGTTGCATTTGTCTGCAGGTAATATTATGATGTCTTAATTCTAATTCAGTTCTTTAATTGCGGTTTTTTCTTGTTTTGGTAAGTTTCATGAGGGAAGTTGGGCTTAGTAAAATGTTGTCCTTCCTACGTCGTATGTCATTCGCTTTTTTTGGTGGAAGGGAATATAGTGTGGATTCCAAATTACTGATGATTTCTTTTTTCCGAATTTTGGAGAGAGCTAATGAAAAGTTATGTTCTTTAGACAAGCCTGAAATCATTGAATTCCTCAGAGACTGCGTAGAGATGTTTTTTACTGTGTTAGGTAGTGACGTGTGCCTTACTGGCAGTAATTTGTCAAAGTTTATTTTTTGTTTTTGAGTGGAAAGGTCTTTAGTCCGTTGGGATTGGCCCAATGATATACGGTCCAATGTAGAGCAAATGTAAAATCTAAGGGTGCTTTATAGGAAAAGGTTAAGTCTTAATAGTTTTTTGCACGTAACGTGCAAGACAAATTTGGTCTTTTGTATTATTTCTTTAAAGAGAAGCAAACTTGTTTTATGTAGAATTGATTTGGTTTAGATGTTTCCCAATGATTTTTCACTTGTAAGAATTTTGGGACGATGTTGTTGTTCCTGCATCGTTTCAAACAAACTAAAGATGTTATTAGCTTACCCTGAGAAATCCTGAGCTTAATAAAGATGTCAGCTTTATTAAAAAACAAACTCTCTCCGTAGAATTCTTTTCTTTTTGAATGCTTTCATGATGATTCGTTATAATGAAAAGAGATTTTTCGGGTTCCAATCGCTTACAAAACGACGAATTGTTTCCGACGTGTCGTGAAAATTACAGTTCACTTCTCCAGGGCTGACCTGAAACTGAGGTATTAGGTTATGTTGATATTAGGTATACTCTCAATTATGCCAGTGATTGGCGAGAGCGATCCACCGTGGAGACTTGATTGGTCAATCAAGTTTGACCTGTCTTCACGGTGGGGCGCTCTGGCCATTATGAAGAAACAGAAGAATTACCAAGGAACAACTTTACGCTTTATGAATTTTTATGTTACAATAATAATAATGCATCTTTTTCGGTACATATAATGCTTTAAGGATTGAATAAATTTATATGTTGTATAAGCGAATGCTAATTAATGTTATGACGTTAATATTAGGGTGTAGAATAAAGTAAAAATGTTTGAAATGGTAAAGACCTGGGGCAAAGGTGATAAAGGATGAAAAAATGCATCTTTCACACTAAATGTATTTTTTGATACAGCTTATCGTCATTTAGAAAAATATAAAAAAATGGTCCACATTAGAATAATTATTTTTAAATTTTTATTTTTTTAATCTATTCATATAAGTTTGTTAATGTCTTTTGAATAAATATCTTTGAGATTGGGAAACGAGTGCCTAATGGAGTTTCCTTGATTTCTTCTTTGCTCATTTCTTCAACCTTTCCGCTGTGCATGTTGATTTTCGAACGTTTTGCAACGCCGAACCTTGTTGCATATATTCCACGAAGTATCCATTGGTTAATATCCACTATTGCAAATATTTCACCATCGGAAGTTGATAATACACTTTGTTCTTCAGTTGGAATTGGCAGAAGGGCATTACGGTAGTCCCTCATATTAATTGTTGGATCTCTAGTGAAATTGTATCTTTGAATCTCGAACAGCCGATTCGGATTCGTCTTTGGAATAAACCGAACAGATTTAAGTTGTTCAAATGTATATCCAAGTATGCGTGGAGAATCATATCTGGAATGAAGAGAACTCTCGGGATCGGCAGAAGAAGACGTTGCAGATGTGTTTTTGAATGTCTTCTGAATAAATATTTTTGAGATTGGTGAACGGCTTCCTAATGGAGTTTCCCTGATTTCTTCTTTGCTCATTTCTTCAATCTTCCCGCTGTACGTGTTTATTTTTGCACGTTTGGCAACGCCGGGTCTTTTTGTATATATTCCACGAAGTATCCATTGGTTAATATCCACTATTGCAAATATTTCACCATCGGACGTTAATAATACACTTTGTTCTTCTTTTGGCATTGGCAGAAGGGCATTATGGCATTCTTTCGTATAAATTGGTTGATCTCCAGGAAAAGTGTATCTTTGAATCTCGAACACCCGGTTCAGATTCGCCTTAGGAATAAGCCGTGCAAATTTAAGGTCTTCAAATGTATATCCAAATGCGCGTGAAGAAAAAGGCATGGCAGGAGGAGACTTCGACCTGGCATGCTGAGAACCTTGAGACGCGGTAGGAGAAAGAGCCCTGGCAGGAGAATTATATCTGTCGGGCGAGTTCGTAGTTCCGGAACAAGATGCATATGGAATTGGTTCCCCATTAGGTAAACAATCAAACTCTAAACTCAATTCTGCAATCAAAAACAGAGGATTACGTTTTTTATGTGTATTTCTTGTGTAACCGGAAGTATACAGCACGCAAGCGTCAGGAATTGTTATTTCTGACATGAGACAATACACGCAGTGGCATAAAGGAAACAGTATGAAGTTAAAATCATAAGAAGATTAGGGCTTTACATTATCTGTAAAAGAGTTTCACAAGAGTCTACAAAAGTTGAAGATATAGACAATATTACTTGATAACAATATTTCTATATTATCTTCTCATGCAGACCATGTCACACAGTCGTTATTGCTACACCGGTCTTAGTACAATTGTATTGACCGCTTAAAAATTCATGCTCTGCTTCAGTGATACGTTGACAATTTGAGGAATCTTGAGTACGTATCATAAAAAATACTTAATTGTGTCCAGAATGCCTAATTATTTTTTTTATATAAAACATTTTAGCTGTAATCAAATTCAATAGAGTAACTAAATTCGTTTCTGCTTTTTAATAAAAACCGAACATCTATGAATAATATTGTCACATTTGAAAGATAGTGGCTATCTGATAACAAATGATCAAAATGAATAAATTTGTATTTTTCGCGGAAAGTGGAAAAGTTACATAATCGCTCGCTTGACTAAAACAGCAAAAGTTTTTGCGCTTGATCTTATTTATTGCACAATTTTTCAGCTACAATTTTTTAGCCATTTGTTGAAAATGAACTTTTTACTTGAGATTTCACATTTTGGGTCGAAAATTAAACGGTTTTGTAGAACATTCGTTTTTTGGCTCAATCATTGAGCATGTCGAATATAATATTTTTTCATTTTCGAATAAAAACTTCTTTTTGGTTGAAAATTTAACTACATATTTGCGAACAATTTTACACTTTAGGAATTCTCTTCTCTATAATAAAGTAAATTTACGTTAAATTTATACTTATTTTGGAGGAACTTAAATAAGACAATAAAGGAAATAAGTAATTGTGATAAAATGTAGATTAAATCTCACAAATTCTAATTTGCCTTATGGCTTAAAAAACTGCACTTAAAAGTATTGATATATTATATTATTTTATTCACCAATAAAATTCAGAATAACTGCCAAGTTTAAGAAGAGTGTAGAAACAATGCTCATCTTATTCAATTAAATGCAGAACTGATTAAATCACGTAAGGAAGAATTTTATCAAAAATATAACCGATGAACATAATTAGTGTTTTATTGTAGCATGTAATGCATACACGTTAAAACCATTATCTCCTATATTTTAGGCATTATGTTTACCCTTATCCGATGTTTACATTTCAATTAAGCGAGATTCAAAAAACAAACTAAGTACTGACTTCGTCAAAACGAATGATTGCAGAATACGATATATAGATTTTTATTGTTTAAGCATGGAAAATTAGTAATTAAGGCATTTTATTCTTTTTCAAAACCCCTGATGCTTAAGATAAAATTTTTTATTTTTATAATTAATATTCATAGTGATAGCTTAAGTTTAAATTTAAAAAAATATTTATTCCCTTTTTCTATTTTTGTCAAATGGTGTTTTACCATTCCTGCGACATCCAAGCAAGGAAATGGACATATACCAAGAAGAAAAATCGCGGGAGATTTTTTGATGATAAAATTGGGGTTGGCAGTCGCTTTAAAGTAAACCTGAAAAAACGCCTCAGTTTTAAGGTCAGTGAATTAATGTTTAAGACATATTTTGTAAGTGTCGAAAAGGGCCAATAATTAATCTGCGTTTTAAGTAATGCTTGTCGTTTTTTTAAAACTCAATTTCCTTGTTTTAACCTTTGAGAGATGTTAACACAACACTTTAAATTAATTGAGCCTCTTTTCCTGCATGATTAAATTTATTACATGCACAAATAGTTCCAAAATTTTAAATCATTCTTGGAACGCTAACCCGACAACGACTGTTGATTTCTTACAGAACACTAATTTAAAAATAAAATAATGAAAAAATAGAAGAATCACTGTGAACCAAATTCATGCTGCGAATAGAATGTATTGGATGGGTAAACTTTTATATTATTACTAACGGTGCTTGTAACAGAAATTCAATTAAATTTGTATAAAGTTATAAAAAAACGTCTAAAATACATGATGAAGAACTTTTAAAAACATAAGACTAAATTAACATATGAATAAACTACGCGTATAAAATTAAATTTTTTATTGCACTCAATGTTACTTACATGTTTCTCTTTTGGAAAAAACTCTTAGAAAGTAAAATAGAAATAAAAACTTGGATGAATAATATCGGAACTCTATTTTTCGAATTTTAATTGTAAAAATTGTATCTAAGTTGTCGAATTCAGTTTCCTAAAATTCCAAATGACTTGCAAAATTTGTAGAAAGCTTAAGGAAAACACTTTGAGAAAGGAAAACAGAACTATGAACATAAATACTATAATAAAATATTATAATTAAATACAATAATTAAATTATGCCAAATTGGCCAAAAAGTGCAATCGTTCCAGCCTTCCATTTTCTGTGCTTCTATTTCCACCCCATAATCTTGCGGCCTATCCGAAAGCCCAAAGAATATTGGTGTAAAATTTAGTGTCAATTGTCAAAATCTAGATTTTCATCAAGATTATAAATATTAGGCGACTTGATGTAATATGTATCAAAACCTGTTTCCCCCACCTAGCACCCTAACCGGGAGCCCAAAGAATATGTGTGCCAAATTTGATGACGAATCGTCAAAAACTGAGGATTTGCATAAGCATCATCTTATTATCAATTAGCGATCCGGGTGCAACAGGAACCATCTCCAGTGCCTGATCTACACGTGTATCAATTTTCAAGTTGATATATGCAACGTTGTAATCAGCATCGAGCCTTAGTGGAACAAATTTGAATTTTATCTACTAGATTCACAATTATAAAGTAAAAACAGCCACTAAAATTTATATTCACGCAGCAAATTTATTAAGTCAATTTAATTTTTTAAATTAAATCATTGGTGTGAACAAATTTCTCGGTAAATATCTTTCTCACTGGTACACGGGAGCCTAATGGAGTTTCCTTCGCTTCTTGTTGGCTCATAAGCTCAATGTTGCGGCTGCTCATGTTTATTTTTACACGCTTTGCAGTTGTAACTATTCTTTTATATATTCCACGAAGAACCGATTTCTGAATATCCACTATTGCAAAGATGTCACCATTTGACGTTGATAATACACATTGTTCTTCGGTTGGCATTGGAAGAAGGGCCATACGGTAGTCTCTCAAATTAATTGGTTGATTTCGAGGAAAAGTATATCTTTGAATCTCGAAAAACCGGTTCGGATTTGTCTTGGGAATAAAACGAACAAATCTTAGTTGTTCAAATGTATATCCAAGTATACGTGGAGTAGAATATCTGACAGAAGAAGAGCTGGACCTGGCATGAAGAAAGTTTTGTGGCTCGGCAGCATGAGACCTTACCCTGGCATGAAGAGAGCTTTGAAAGTTCGCTTGAGGACGATATCTTGTAGTAGAATCATGTCTGTCTGAAGGATCAGAAGAGCCGGAACCAGGTACTTGCCAAATAGGATTTCCATTGGGTAAACATTCAAACTGTGAACTCAACTCTGGACGAGAAACAAAGGATTAAATTTTTCTTCTATATTTCTTGTGTGATTGAAAGTATGAAGCACCGAAGTGGCAGGAACAGGGATGTTGCAAGAAAGTAGATAAAAAGATATTTTGATTCTTTGGTAGCTCATTATTATATTCCACGGAGAAAGAATTTTTTTATTGAATAAGAAAAATGTTTTTTTCTTAATATAGTTTAAATATGAGTCCCACTTTCGGCATATATTGTTACGGCCTTCATGTATTATTGTAAAATAATAATTAATAATAACTATGAAAAGCAGAACTGAAACAGTTTGCCCATTGCCCAGTTTCAGTCCATTGCCGAAGTATTGTTATGTTTTGCAGTAAACGAATAAAAATTTTGTTCTGATCTTCATCCTCCATAGAATCACATCCAACCACAAAAACACTTTGCTGATTTCCAAATCCATTCTTTCCCTTATTTTTTTAACCCGCTTGATTCGTATTTTATTTTAGATTTCTCGTTCTTTCGCATTAATAGGTTAGCTTAGATAATCAGCTGGAACAGCTTTTAAGAAAAAAGCCGTGACGCACACACAGTGGGAGGAAATGTACTTTCTACATTCTCATCAGAGAAGGTATTAGATTTGTGTAAAATTTGACCCCCCAGTTTTTGTCAAATGTCCACGTTTTGAGACCTCCTGAATCCAAAAAACAAGTTTTTACGAATGTGTCTGACAGTCTGTCTGTTTACCTGTCTTTTCGTGAATGTTTTTTTTGTAAGCACGATAACTTTCGAAAGAATTGACAAATTAAACTGTCCTTTGGTACACTCTTTTAGGATTTTAAAATGAAGGTCAAGTTTGTTAGCCAGCCATTTCGGATACAAATTCAAAAAGTGAGCATAGTTTGAATATTTTTGAGACCACTTTTTTAAGAAGCAAAAATTTTCTGTACGGTCTTAGATTTGTGTAAAATCCCTCCCCCCCCCATTTTTTGTTAAATGTTCACGTTTTGAGACCTCCTTATTGAAAAAAAACAAGTTTTTACGAATGTATCTTGTCTGTCGGTCTATCTGTTCGTTTGTGGATGGGTTTTTATTGCTAGTACGATAGTTTTCGAAAGAATTTACAGATGGGATTGGCCTTTGGTATATTTTTTTACTATCCTAAACTAAAGGTCAAGTTCTTTAGCGAGCCATTTTGGATAAAAAATTCAAGAAGTCAGCTCATTTTGAATATTTTTGAGACCACATTTTTTCAAGATTCGAGAGTTTTCTGTACGGACATTCATATTATTCAAAAGAGATGAAAAATTTATTCTAATGACTTTTTTTGTTAAAGTAAAAATGGCCAGAGTTCTAGTATTTACAAAATTAAAAAAAAAACAAGAAAATGAACAATTTAGGCCCAGTAACGCACGATGTGGAAAAATGTCAACAGAAGAAAAATGATGCTTTTCGAATGTCCTAAAAGATTATCATAACAACTTTTTGAATTTCCTTGAAAAATCGAAACTTAAAATTTTGACAGCATAAAATTGATTGAATAATTAGGAGATGAAACGATGGGGAACACAACTGCTATGTAGAACACGATGCGATAGAAATTTCGCCTAAGAAAGTTTGTGTCACTGAGGTTAGGGATATAGTTTAGTAGTTAAAAAACAGTAAGGCTGATGTGTAGAAAATATGTTTAACATTTAAATCTTAAAAATAAAATTGAAACTGAGCAAATTCAGTTTTTTGAAGATGCTCATTTTTTTAAAACGAGACAATGAAACTACGCCTGTTTTAATACTAATGCATGTTATGAATTCTAATAGTATACATTTATGGAAATGATATACAATTTAAAGAGGCAAACTCGAGTACGAAGCACGAGATACGTGATGAGAATGTGTTCGTTAAAGCCGAAGGAGCCTTAACAAAAGAAAAATCACTAATGTTAAATTACTTTAGTTTTAAAAAGACCGTGTACAAGTGTGGGGAATATACAAAGAACGAGAGCGTAGCGGCGCGCCCTTTTCACGCTCAAATAAATTATTTAAATTTTAAAGAGCTTGACGCTCATAACTTTTGTCTCCTCTATTTGCTTATTATTAATTTTTCCACTCAAAGTATGGAAAACCTAAAATTTTGTACATAAAAACTTTTTACGCTTTAATAACTGATCAGAAAAACTTTATATTATCTTAAATGAATGTTTAGAGATTCCTAAAATACAGATTATTTGTTTATTATTTCATTTATTTGTTCTAAACAAATTGACAAATAGTTTCATTATATGTAAAAAAAATTGTTGTTGTTAAACTGCTTCATATTAATAATATTTTATAAAGTATAACAGCTAAAATTTTTATAAACAAATTAGATAAACAAATTCAAAATATTGGCCCTTTCGCATAGACACTTTTTTTGCACTGGGAATATTTTAAGCTATTGGACGAATGACTGCTAGTCACAAAAATATTAGATAAGTTAACAATAACCACTGTTGTAACAATTCTTGTGACAAAATATTGAAACTTGGTCTTATCAAATAAAAATTTTTTTGATGGCCAGAATCGGTAGATATTTCTGAAAATAATATATCTTCGAAAATATTTGGGAAAATGTAACAATATGAATTTTTATAAATAAATAAAATAGAAAATTTCAAATTTCGACAGTTTCACGTAATAAAAAATATGGGTCCTTCAAATCAAAAATTGAAAAATATAATTATTTTCCGTAGCAATGGTAACCAGAATTATGTTTTGCTTTAACAACTTTCAGTTGTTTTCTAGTTCTGGGATTTTGAGTTAATAATAGATATACGTGCTAAATAATGTTAGACAATTGTGAAACGATTTGGTGGGTTTAATGTTTGTCCAATGAATGGTTTTCCATTAATAAATATACAATAAATATATTATAATATTTGATAAAATATAATAAAATTTTTATAAACAAATTACACAAAATATTCAAATTTAAGATTTTGTCAAATTTTAATTTGCTTTACTCATTAGAATGGCTACAGATATATCTAAAAAAATGGACCTTTGATAATATTTATTAAAATATAACACTTGGAAAAAGTTTCCTTTTGGAAACTAATATTTTTCTAATATTTTTGTGACTAGCAGTTATTAATCCAATAGCTTAAAATATTTCCAGTTTAAAAAAAAGTGACTATGCGAACAGGAAATGATAATTTTGAAAAATCTCAAATTTTAATATTTTGACAATTGAAGGCTCTGGACATTTTTGAATGGGAAAATTGCATTTCCTCCCACTGTGCGCCGGCTGAGAAACCTGATTGGTCAAAATTTTGAAAAGTAACATGGCGACTAAAGTGGTCTCATTGATGCTCAGTTGTATATCTGAGTGACGTCAACTCTGTTTGAATATGACCAAATAAACAAACTATAAATTTTTGTTTTAAAAGTAATAGAAACCTAAAAAAAATTTTCTTTTTTCCATAATATTATTCATGTAGTGGTGCATAGGAAACAATAGGAAGTTAAAATAATAAAAAAATTAGGGCTTTTCAAGATATGTAAAAGAGTTTCTCAAGAGGCTACAAAAAATTAGAGATTTAGAGAATATTATTCGATAACAATATTTCAATATTATTTTCTCATAATTCGCTTTATAATTCATAATTAGGTTCAAAATTCATAAATTCGCTTTAGAGCAAACGCTACTTGTTAAATTAAGATAAAGGACGCGAATAAATATTACGTCATTACCGAGCAATCATTGGAAATATTTAACTGCGAAATAATAATTTTTGCGAATTCAACAATAAGAGATTTCTCAGTCGCTTACGTTTATTTTTATCAGATGCAACATCAATCCCAAAAATGCAAAATCCCAACTATCTAATTTTATTAAAAACATTTGTGTTGTAATAAAATAATTTAGACAAATTCATATATATTTTTTTAATAAAACACGATTAACTCTTACTTTCTTTAGCAAGTTTAAAAGATAATGATGACAAATAAACGAAATGACGATATTCCTATTCTTATCTTCGCGTACATTTCCATCTCAGGTCTAAAGAGTATAAGTATTTGTTCTTAATCTTATCAATTGTACAATTTTGTAGATAAAACTTTCTAGTTGAAAATTCATTCATTATGATAAAAAATCATATTTTTATATTAAAAATTCATCCTTTTGGTTGAGATTACTTTTCTTTCAAATTCAGCAATTTTTTCAAAACGCTATTCTATTTGGTTGAAAAATCATATTTTTCGGTTAAAAATTAAGATATTTGTAAAGAATTATCTTTTCTATTGAAAATCCATATTCAAGGATTGAAAATTAAAATGTTTTTTAGAAAATTTGTTTTTTGGCCTGAAAATTAAAGATTTTGAATTAAATATGTTTTCTTTAGGTACTGACTGAGGAATCTTTGTGGGTTGGAAGTTTGTCGAATAAAACTTCTTTTGATAAGAAATTGAAATTTTTTTACCTAAAAATTCATTGTTCCATTTTTTTTTGAAAATTTATCCTTTTTACTTGAAATTTTAACTTTTGGGTTGCATTTCTCCTGACCATCGCTTCTTACCGAGTTTTGAAAATGGTTGCATTTTAATAAATTACGGCTAATTTTTCCCAGGAAAACATTCTGTATAACTCTACTGTTACCAATAATATAATATAATTAAAAACATTTTTTTAAGAATAATTGCATTTTAAGATTATTTAGTTATTTTTAAAATTGGAAACGGCAGAGTTCTAGAGAATGTTTTTCTGGAAAAAAAGCCGTCGTTAATTAAAATGCAATCTTTTTTTTTAAATTGTTCAGAAGCGGCGATAAGAAAAAATTCAACTGCAAAAAACATAGTTAAGATCTTTTTTTATGATTTTTAACATATTTCATGAAAAATAATGTTATGCACAAAAAGACAAATAAAATAAGAAAAAACGATACATTTTTAACCAAAAAAGGAACAATGAATTTTCAGTCAAAAATTCAAATAAGGTTCGCTAGAAAATAGAAGTTGGGATAGAGTGCAAAATAAGTTGCTAAAATTCTAATTTTCTTAAGGTTAAAAAAAATGTACCTAAAACGATAAATATATTATTATTCTCACCAATAGAATTGAGGATAACCAGCAAGAATAAGACGAGTGTATAAAGAATCCTCATATTTTCTAATTAGATGAAGAACTGATTAATACTTAATTAGTGCCTTAGTACAGTGTAGAATACATGTATCTTATGATTGTTATCTAATATATTGTAGGCATTAGGCTTGTCGTTCTCAGATATTTACATATAATTTAAACAGATTCAAGGTAGGGACAAATTAGATAATAAATTTGTTAAAACGGATATCACAATTTATATAATATTCTAAGTTTTTGCAAATGTAATAATTGGGGCTATTTATTCGTTTTTAAAATCACAAAGTTAGGATGGGTGTATCTTCGCAAATCTCAGAATTCAATATCTCTGATGCTTAATATAAAAAAGGTTTTCCTTTAAACACATGAATTACTTCTGAAAAATAAAATTTTGATATCACAAAAAACTGCAGCTAATGATTGTTGTTGTTTATAAAATTAGAAGTACAATAAAGAATAGATAATATAGCTCAAACATTCATTTCTTGTTGAATACTGTTTTAACATTCCTGAAACATTCAAGCAAGGAAATGGACATATTTCAAAAAGCTAAATCATGGGAGATTTTTTATCATATAATTGGTTTTAATCTTTGCTAGATGTTAAGACAACCTTTCAAATTAATTAAACCTCTCTTGCAGTATGCAAAAAATTGATTATGTGCAGTAATACTTTTTTGTTTGTATATTATTATGGAAACGACAACAGGACATCAACTGTTACTTTATAACAAAACAACAATTAAAACAAACAGAATAATCACTAGGAACCAACTTCATGTTGTGAATATAATTTATTAGCTGGGTGCACTTGTATATTATTATTACTAACAAAAAAGCTAAAAGCAGCTGCTACAATTCATATTCGCAGTATCATAACCAGGCAGGTTTCCGACAGGAATGTATGTAAAATCTCCAGACTAAAACTAATTAAGACAATAATTATCAGTCGCTTGAAACATACAAACAATATTATGTTAGTTGCACATTTTCTTTTTAAACTAAATTATTGTGGAGAATCATTATCTGGCTAAATATCTTTGTCATTGGTACACGGGTTCCTAATGGAGTTTCATTGACTTCCTGTCGGCTCATGACCTCAATCCTGTGGCTGCACATGTTTATTTTTGCACGTTTAGCAATGCCATTTTGTTGTGTATATATTCCACGAAGTATCGATTTTTGATTATCCACTATTGCAAAAACGTCACCATTGGACGTTGATAATACATTTTGTTCTTCACTTGGTATTGGAAAAAGGACCCTATGATGGTTTCTTACATTAATTGGTTGATCTCGAGGAAAAGTGTATTTTCGAATCTCAAACAGCCGGTTTGGATTCATCTTAGGAATAAATCGAACAAATTGAAGTTGTTCAAATGTATATCCAAGTATGCGCGACGAAAAATGTCTGGCAGGAGGAGACCTGGTCCTGACACGAAGAGACCTCTGTGGTTCAGCAGGAGTAGACCAAACAGGGGAATGATCTCTGCTTCGAGAGCGAGTAAACTCGGATCGAGGAATATAAGGAATAGGTTCGCCGTTAGGTAAACAGTCAAACTGTGAACTGAACTCTGCAACAAGATACAAAGGATTACATTTTTTTGGTGTATATGTTCTGCGACAGGGATCGTGTCTGTTTCTCACATGAAGTGATTAAATTAGTGATTTACAAAATGCGTAAAAGAGTTTCTCAAGACTATACAAAAATGAAAGATATAGATAATATTATTTATTAACAATATTTTGGTATCACGCTTCGCTTCACATAAGCATAATTTAAGAAATCTTGCCTACAACGCGTTGCCAAATCTTAAAAATTGATTACGAAACTTGTAAAATTTATAATAACAAGAGCAAACGTTACTTGTATAATCTGGAACAAGGACATAAATAAATATCACGATATTACTGAGCAATCATGAAAAATATTTAATGGGGGAATGGTAATTTCTGCCAAGCCAAAAATAAGAGATTCGTCGCTTTCGTCTATTTTTATCAGATTTAACGTCCAACCCGAGAATCCAAATTCGTAAATGCCTTTTTCTATTATAAGCATTTTCGTAGTAATAGATTAAAATAGTGTAAACAAATTTCAAACAGCCTCTTAATAAAAAGCTCTCTTCAAAAAAAGCTCTTAATCATATTCTGAAGTTTTAAAGATGATGATAACAAACAAACGAAATGACGAAACTCAGTTTTTTAGTCACGCATAAATTTCCATGTTAATTACTAAAGAGTATAAGTATTTGCTGTTGATCTTATGAATTGTACAATTTTTAGGTACTATTTTCTAGCTGAAAATTATTTTTTTTATAAAAATGATATTTTTAAATAATGAATGGAATTCCTGAAAACAAAACCAAGAATCCAACGAAAAAATTTGGACAACTACACTGCAATTGTTTCATTTTTTTATGGAGAAAATTGATCTTTTTGATTGAAATTTTTTTTCTCTCACATTTTGCATTAAATTTTTCTTTTTGTTTGATTGAACTAGTTTTTATTAAAGCTTGAAACTCTTTACGAATTCTGTTTTTTGTAATACACACACACTATATGGACTTCCCTGGAATAAATTCACATTGCATGGCACAAGTTATGATTTTAGTATGACTTAAAAAATGTACTTAAAATTATAAATATATTATATTGTTATATTCACCAATAGAATTGAAGATAACCGCTAAGTATAAGGCAAGTGTAG
>JAAAKG020191443.1:0-24609 GCA_010014905.2 Druon quercuslanigerum
TTACTCCGAAACTGTTTTCTAAGCA
This sequence comes from Druon quercuslanigerum, assembly GCA_010014905.2. Taxonomy (NCBI): domain Eukaryota; kingdom Metazoa; phylum Arthropoda; class Insecta; order Hymenoptera; family Cynipidae; genus Druon; species Druon quercuslanigerum. Next base: position 26 of record JAAAKG020191443.1, read on the forward strand.
ATATCTCTGATGACGATTTTGTTTGACGATTTTGTTGTCAAAATGTACTTTTGAGTTTTATTATTCGATTTACAAAAAAATATAACTACTATAAATATTTTACTAGAAAAAAAGACTCACGCCAATTACGATTAAAATGACAAACATCGAGGGACAGACTTTAAGGTTAATACAATATTATTTGCTTGGCTTGAAAAATTTGCACAAATTAAAATTTTGTTCCTCTACATGTTAAAAACATGATTCATTACACGTTTTATAGGCCAACTGTCAAAACAAAGGTAAAAATCCGTATCTCCTTGTATAAAGTGAGACCTAACAAGGTACAAAGTGATAACCTAGTGCTAATGACGTTTGGGTTGTTCTTATAATAAATTTAAGTCAATATGAACAGAAATGTAAAAAAAACGTACTGAACATTTTGTAGATGATCATAAGCAGTATTTATTAAATAAAAATAAAAATAAGTAAGAGTTTATAATTTACTGTTATATTACTGGGACTTCAAGTTTTCCTGCAATTTTACAATCGTCCATGTATATGCTCAAAATACTTTTGGATAGATTGCCGATCTTAAAATTATTTTAGTTTCCTGAAGGTACCATATCGGTACAGAAACTAATGGGCACATAATGGGTACATATTTAAAGAAATTCAATTATTCAATATTTTTTATATTAGGATATTTTCCACATTAAATTTTTGCCGAACTTAACTTTGTGAAATAGAAGAAAGGCATTCAGAACTGAATGAAAATTACTAAAGTCTACCTGGATCAGGCCAAAAAACCGTCTGCTGAAGTTCATGGTCATCCTGGACCTGAGTATGTGTTTGGTCGTCAAATTCCCCGCTCTTTCGATCGCCGTTGTCAAAAATAGGGGTTTCCATTTTAAAAACAAAGTTGACGTTGAAATAACCTTGAAGATCAAACTCAAGGTCAAATTCAAGGTCACCACTGGATTTCTCGTTAAAAGCTACTCCAAAAATGACCTTGACCTTTTTTAAAAAATATTTTGCCTGGAATTCTCAAAAATGTAATAGTATTAATTTGCTAAGCTAGTAATATGCAATTTTTCGCTGTCAAAAAAAAAATCGGCTTTGAAATATCCGCTAGAAGCCTTATAGAGCTGGGTGAAACATGCGATAAATTGGAGGGCAGCTCAGGCTTCGCCCCGGGCTCTTCGGCTTCATAGTCCAAATGTTGCGTGGTTGATTCTTGCTGTCTACACTTTTTTTACATAATTTTTTACTTGTTAAAATATTCATATATTTAATTTCCAAATTTTATCGCCAGAACTTTTAATTTTTTGCATAGGTTAATTAAAAACCAAAAGTATGATGCAAGACAAGAAGGTATTCATTTTTCGTTCCTTCCGAGGTGATAACTTCATTCATGCAAATTAAATCAGGTGCGATTTCTAATAGACACTTTTAAAAAATATTATTATTGTAAAAAACTCATTGTTTATCCGATAAATTAGAAGGTTTAAAAATCTTTCTGATACTTTGAATTTTAAATATAATTGGTTAACATCATACAAACATTTAATTACATTAAAAAAAATAAACTTGTTTGTGAAAGACGTTTTAAAAATTATTATTAGCATCATTTCAAATATCGTCAAATTAAATTATATTTCCAAATATTTCAATTAATAAAAAATTAAATAAAAATGTTTAGGCAGCGCGAATCGATCACGCAACCTTTAGGCTATGATGCCGACACGTTACTGCCTGAAAAGCCTGTCAATTTAAAATATGTTTCGCATAACTCTGTATGACTTGCGGTGGATATTTGAAAGTCGATTATCTTACACACGCTGAAAATTAGCATATTACTGATTTGCCAAATCAATACTTATTTAATGAGCTTCCATTACAAAAATTATGAACCGATAATAAAGTTGACAAGTGTCACTCTCCTCTTGTAAGTGGTACCTTTCCTTGTGGAGTGACACATATTTAAAACCAGAAGGGAGGCGTTGATATAAAATATGCATGCACTTGTGGATTCGTTTATTACTGAAAGCACACACAAAGCTTAATCGAAGGGTAAACGGACTGAAAATTTGTTTTACGAGCTTGGAACGCTCAATTAATTAATGTTGGTCTATAATATATATATATATATATATATATATATATATCACTTCATTAATGAGTACTTAAAAGACGCAATTTAGATCGAACACCTGACATTGTATCGCGTGAGGCCTGAGCACAAGTTTCACCAAACTCTTTCTTTGACAAATCAATTTTTCCAAGGGTAAAGGCTTTTCTTAGTAAAATCTGCTTTTGGACATGTTTGGTTCGATCCTTGTAACAACAGGGTGCACATGAAATGTATTGGAATTTTCTTCTTGAATTTTCATGCTGAAGCACCATGAAGGACTCTGAAGCACCATAAAGATTAACACGTATCACCTATAAGAAAAAATGCATGTGTGTTTCAGAATCGACAGTATTAGCTGTATCAAGTTAAACCTCAATATTCCTCTTTACAGGTCGCCTCACAATACGAATTAAGAATAACTTTTGGAATTCCATCCAGATAAATCTGCTTTATATAGGGTCCCAAAAACCCCATATGTAAAAAGTTGGATTTTGCGAGTTTTTGGCGCTAATGAAAATATTTTTGCGGCTTTCTTTTTGTAGATTACTTCTAAAATCTAAAATATGGCTTATTACTGGCAATAAGATGTTTAAATATATTTTTCAACCATTTTTCTTATTTTTTATAGCAATTTTATCTGATAATAAAGGTAGAAAATCGCTATTGAAAAATTTTTTTATTAACAATTCTGTCTCAAAACAATGATAGAAAGTTGCAGTTTTTCAGAAACTTTCAACTTTTCTGTGGCTTTTCAGTTACGAACAAATAATAAATAATAAACGTCAAAGAGAATCATTTTGTTAATCTCTTCCTTTTACATATATTTTTCTAAAATAATTAAATATTAATTAATCATTTAATTACGATTTTTTCTATTTCTTTATACCTATTTATGACCAAATTTATATCAAATCGGGCAGGTAGTTCCATGCTCATGTCACAAAAACATATACAACTGAAATATGTTTTTTTATCTAAACGAAACAAGATAGAGACAATGTAAAAAAAACTGCTTTTTCTAAAAAATTTCGAATATAAGGTATATTGATACATTATTATATCTCGTGGTATTTTTGAGATTTTTTTGAAAAAATATATAAAATGTTTTAAGAATTACTTTTTGTCCACAATACAATATTATGATATGATGAAAAAATATTTAATTTAATAGTTTTAACATCATGTTAGTGAAAGAATAACGAATTAGGTTAAAAAAAGTGAACAGTATAAATTACTTGAAAAATACATATTTTCACAAAAAATTTCAAAATGAATCAAGATAGAAGAAAGTGTTAAGCAATATGTTTCTAAAACTTTTATATAGAAGAAGTTTCAATTTCTTGAAATTTTGCGCATCCTGTGTTGTTTTGGCAAAAGACAATATATCTTATCTTAACTATTGTAAAGTGAACTGCTTGTTTAAATTAAAGTTTTCAAACATTAAAAAAATAGTAAAAATACTACTTGTAAAAGAAAATAGAAAATCATTCTTCTTGATGATAATTTATTACTTGTTTATAACTACAACGTCAAACAAAAGTAGACAAAGAGTTGAAACTTTAGCAAAAAACCGCACCTTTCCAGCATTATTCAAAAAGAATATGATTATAAATAATAATAAATTGCTCGAACAATTATGATTTTTTACTTTAATTAATTACTACCTTACTCTAAATAATAAGTGGAAAAGGGGAAATTTTCTGAAAAAACACAGCTTTTAAGCATTATTCTAAGAGAATATTGGTATAAATAATAATTAATTGTTTTAAGAATTATTCATGTTCATTTTAATTGCTTTTTGTCTCGGTCTAATTAAAAAGTTTAAAAATTGGGAAAACCCGGGATTTTTGGCACTAAGAAAAAAAATATTATAGACAATAATGAATTGTTCAAATAATTTATTTAACCCTCTAATTATGAGTATAAAGTAGCATTTTATGTAAAAAAAAACCCGGAACCAATTGTTACCAACAGAAAAAGGAACAAAATAATAATGAGAGCCAAAAACTAGCAAAACGAAATATTTATTAACCAAACGTATTTATTTGCGGATTATCGTGATCCCCTTTCATATTAACATTTGCAAATCCCAGAGAGCAATGCGTCGAATTTGAGCGAGTATTTGTAATTCCTGGATTTCGAACGCCTTATAGGTATTTATGTTCAGCTCGTTAGTGTAACGAAGTAATTTCTTATTTGAGAAATTCGTGCTGATTTGCTCGGTTCGTTAGGCGTTAATTATTTTTAGTTTGAGTTTTGTGAATGGTTTCAAATTTGGCTAATTTAGAAGGAACTGCGAAGACTTCTACTTCAGATGTTACAATTATCTAATTAAGCTCATCCAAAGTATTAAGAAACATTTAAGCCCCTTTGACGAGTTAATCCGCTGTTGAAACTGAAACTTTACTAAGATGTTTGTCAAACTTATATACTTAAAATCTTATTTTAAAATCCATTTTAATTTTATAAATATTTTGGAATTCTAAAAATTAAAATAAGTGTTGAATTCGTTTTTTCAGCTAAATTAATTCAAATGATTGTCAGATAATTTCACAAGAACTTGTTTTCTTTATACAAATTTCGGACAATAGTAATTACAAGATGGGACAATTTTTCATTAAATATTCAATATAGACTCACGAATGATAAATGAAGGATACCATAATGATTTTAGAGCTGTAATTACGTCTGAATTAATCTTCTTCGAAATGAACTCCATCATCGCTATAGCCAAACTCGTGGGTCTGTAAAAAAAATTAAAAATAATAAAACTATATTTAATGTATTCCAAGGTCGAGAAAAAAGTGTCTTAGAAAGACAGGTTAGTAATGAAGAAAATTCAAGAAGATTCGATGCCAACTTACTTTATCGAAGAATCTCGTACGCGCAATAAAGTATGATAGTTACAACTGCCATGTCAATAGCACGCATTTTTATATTTATACTCTTACAGCCGAAAATCTTTTATCAAAAAACTTCTATAATAAAAATCGCTTATCACAAATCTTGTATGCATTCGTATAAAGTGTCACTGCAAATGCCAAATGCTGTGTGAATTTGGCATAATATCAATTCAATTATCTTTTATCCAATGTGTTATGTTGCTTTCAAATTATAATAATTCATATAAAAAAATGTTTTGACATACAACTTTCAGTTTTAATTAAAATTGAAACTTATAATGATAATATTTAGGTAACATTTAGATCAAGTTATTTACATTTTAAGTTATTGATAAAAAGCCGTACCATTTTTTATCGTGCTCATAAAAAGAAGGGTTAAATACATTTTTTTTTATGTTTAATAAAAGAACTTTATTATTTGAATATAAACTTACATATTGTATGACTTGTTTTCCTTCTTAACGAGTCAGTAAATAATCGATCGCAATTACAATTAATGCAATTCCCACAAATATGCGAACTGGCTTCGGCCATTTCTCATGCATGGTTATTAATTTAATTTCCAATTGATCAATGTGAGTGAAGTTGACACTTTTATCGAATGGAAATATCTAGACTTTGAAATGATGTACTTATAAATAAACACACAATATTTTTAAAATGGTGTAAAAACAATCCAAGTATAAACTTTATTTAAAAAATACATATCGTACAGAAAAGGAAGTAAATTGTCAACATTTTTCTCAAAACTTGGTCGATCCCCGAGGCCAACGACGTGTTTCGATTTTTTTATCTATGATCTGCCCGAATCTATGAACAGAAAAGTTTCCTTCATAGAAACTTTTTAAGCCCGTCAAAACATTTAGTTTCGAACGAATTTCCACAATATTCATCCATAATCAGTGGTATTTTCCTTTTTCCTAAAAGGACTTGCACCATCATTGGGGTGCCAAATTGGGCTAACAAATTTTTGTTTATATGTCACTTTATATCTAAATCCTTTCGTTACATCTCCTTTTATCCTGCAATCTATATTCGATAATTTTTTGTACAAAGTCAATGGAGGTCCTTGTTCACCATGAGGAGGATAAACCAAAATCTTCCTTAAATTAACTTCACAAGATTCTCCACTTGGTTTCACAATTCTTGGAAAGTTAATGTTACTTTCAGGTTTATTTTTAATTTTCTTATCTTTAAACATTTTCTTTTCGGGATCATGCCAATCGTGATCAGATTTCATCTTGCGTAAGTGTAGGTCCTGTTTTTCTGAACTTTTAGAATGATTGTTTGATTTCTGATTTGGTGTTTTTTCTGTAGGTGAAAGTTTAAAAGTCTCTTGGGATTTGATGGAAGCTTGAGAACATTGGCGATCAATCTTCTTACTCAAAGATGCATTTTCTAAATATTTCGACTTAATCAAGCTATTATAACTCTTTAAAATTTTCGACTCTTTTCCATTTCCCCAACTTTTTATGTTCTCCCAAGTTTTTGAAAGAAGAGGACATTCTTTACATTCACAAGAAGATCTTTCACTTTTTTGCATGGAAGCTTTCTCCGCTGGCTTCACTTCAAAAGTAGACTCTTTCCCAGAAGGGTAAGTCCTGGTAAATTTCTCCCCAGTATTTTTATTGGAACTTTCATCCTCAGCTAAGGGTTGCATCGATTTTAATTTCTCTGGCAAGAGTCTGTATTCATTGGCTACTGTTCTGAGACGTTCTTCATATTTGGTCCAATGATCAGGAAGTGGTAGATCTGGAGTAAGATCCTGTATTCTCATATTATTTTTACTGCTTATATTTTTTCGAAAAATACTTTGAACATTATCTTCATTATTTTGGGAACTCTTTCCTCTTGTCGTTTTTTCGCAATTGAGAGATCGAATATTGTATTCTTTTTCTTCTTCGTCTGTATAACAGTCATCACTTTCCTCAGACAACTTATATTTCAAATATTTATTTTTTGTTTTACTACTCTTTGTTTGAAAATCAATAGAATTTTCAGAAGAATATGAATCTGCTCTATCACCTGGACATCTACAGAAATAGGAAAAACCTTCTTTCACTTTTTCGTCGTCTGCGCAACAACAATCGAGTATCTCATCTTCAGAAGCTTCGTCTGCATTAAAAATTGGAAGCTTTTATTATTCATCTTTTGATCTTTTTCTAAATAATTTAAAAAAAAAATGAATCTTACAGGGTGCCCGCTAATACTTAAAACAATGTTTAAGCCTATTTCCGGGTTTACGCGAATAAACATTTAATTTTTAGAAGATGGATTTAAGCGTTTGTAATAATACTTGCTAAATATTATTGCTTCATTATATAAATTTTCCAAGAAATAAAATATTTTAGAACTCTAGTTAAAATATATAAGGGTGATTGTCAAGTTGTAGGCAAGCTTGAAGTCACAGTAATATAAAATTAAAATATAAACTCTTATTTATTTTTATTTTTATTTAATAAATACTGATTATAATCCTCTACAGCCTTACTTTGTGCAAGGAGATACGGATTTTCACCGTTTTTTTGACACTTAGCCTAAAAAACGTCTAATAAATCAAGTTTGTAAACTTTAGAGGAACCTAACTTGAATTTATGCAAATTTTTCAAGCCAAAAAAATAATATTGTATAAACCTTAAAGTCTGTCCCTCGATTTTTGTCGTTTTAATCGTTATTTGCGTGAGTCTTTTTTTCTAGTCAAATATTTGTAGTTACAATTGAGTAATAAACACAAAATTATTAAGCTAATATATTGCTTAAAAAACAGCTTCGGAGTAAAAAAAACAATATAAACCATTTCTTGTCCTGCTCAACAGGTTTCTATATAATGCTCAGGCATTTATTTGTGATTAGAATATATTATTTTTTTATAAATATAAAAAAAGGATGAACTTCATCGTTTTCCTGTCGTCATTCGTGTGATGCAGTGATACCGCGTGTATCTGCACAAGTGCGAGGATCGGGTTGGCTGTTTTGTTTATTATTCTCTAGCCTCCGTTTTCAAATAGAGATTAAACGTCTTAATGAAAAGTTTCCAGAACGTACAATATTTTTTCTATTCTTTTATAAATTGCTAACCTACACAGTATATTTTTCGAAGATGTGTGCAGAAATAAATAGCTTTATTTCAAAAGGAAAAATGAACTTTAATCGTTATTAGAAAAAATTAAAAGTAGGCATTATTATTATAAATGTTAAAAATTTTAAGCTCTATTGAAAGTATCCTCAAGAAAATCCGCGATGATTTTGAGACCCTCGAGGAAAATAGCAAGACAGTCAATTAATCCTCACGGTTTTTCCTGTGTGTCCAGGCCAGAAAGAACATCATTCACGTAAGAAATTATTTCCTAATTTGCATGCGTTACAGCTTTTAAACTTAACAAAGGCTCGCGCTCTTTTTCAACAAACTCCTAACCTTAAATCCGCTTTCCATACTTAATGTACCAATTTAATTATTATCTCTTATTTTTAGAAATGCCTCTTTTGTATTTTAAATTTTCAAATGTGCATCAATAAACTTTGGTTGTTAAATATGAAATTCCTAATGAGAATGTAATTGCCACTTTATGTACTAAAGTTTTCCTGCAATTTGACAAACACCCATAATATAAGTTAATGTAAAAGTGATTTCAGACTTCACATTATAAAATGCTCTCAAAACAGAGGAAATCACTAATTTTTCAAGTAAATATGGGAAAAACATGGGAATTATTTCTTTTCAATAAACTTAATGTAGGCGCCATATTTCTAAGAACTCAAGCAGGAGTATATTGCATTTTCAACAAAGTAGGACAATTAAACAAAACATTTTGAACAAAAAATGGGAAAATATTTTACTAAAAAGATGAATTTTTAAACTACAGAGATAAACCTTCAATAATGGATGACTTTTTTACTGAAATATGAATTTTCGATCTAAAAGGTCGGATTTGCTATCCAAAGAAACGAATGTTCAACAAGACAATTGAATTTTCAAGAAACAATTAAATTGTCTACCAATTAGTAATATTTTAAACCAGAAGAGCTGAATTTTGGTACAAAAATATACTAGGATATTTTTTAATTAATAAGAATAAACTTTTAATCATAAAAGATGATTTTCACCCCAGAAAAAGATTACTTTTTGTCCAAAAGATGAATTTTCAATACAAAAGGACAAATTATCTATAAAAAAGACGAATTATTAACAATGCAGTTGAATATTCGAACAAAAATATCACTTTCAATCAAAATAGTTGAATTTCCAGCAAAATAATTAAACTTTCCACCAAACAATACATTTTAAATTTAAAATAGATTAATTCTGAATCCACAATATTATAGCAGACCTTTAAAGTAAACAGAGTTAACTTTCAACCAAGAAGAAGGCTTTTCAAGAAAATAACTTAAAGAAAATTTAAAGGAAATAATAACTTACAAATGTATTTTTTATTTTAAAAGACAATTGTTCGATAAAGCAGTTACAGATTAAACCAAAAGTGATGAACTCTGAACCAAAAAGATAATACTAGACTTTTCAATTGAAAAGAATTAACTTCCAACTAACAATAATTTAATTTTCTTATTGATTCCTATTAATGCAGTTCTTATTTAACCGAAAAGATGCGAAAATAGGGGGTCATCAGTGGGGAAAAAAGGAAGTCTTAAAAAAACGGGAAAAGAGGGGAATCGGGTTAAAAGTGTGAAGTCTGTGATTTAATAAGTCGTAGTGAAAACTACGTTTTTTTAATCCAAGATTTAATATATATACATATATATATATATATTGGATTTTCAATGAGAAAGCATAATTCAATCTTTTAGATATTCAGTAAAATTTTACATTTATGGCCCTCAAATGACCGCAAGTGGGTCGATTTTATATTTGAAAAATATATATATATATAATACGTAAGCTTTAAATCAGTCTTTCCCGAAAAGCGGTTCTTTAATTTATCTCCAAAACATGTATAGTATACTTAAATTATAAGTTTATTAAGCCCATTATTAATTATTTATATAAATTTAGGCTGCCTATGTTATTATGTTATTACTACCTTAAAAATCTAAAAAGCAATTTTTCGTTCTCAAATACAAAAGCAATCTTAGTATTTGATCGATCCATCAAGCTTTACAGTTTTAGGTATATAGTATGAGAGGAACCGGTACTTTCCAACAAAATATGAACTTTAAAAGCTTTAATATAAAATCATTTTTGATATTTTAACGTAAATGGTTGGTGACACTGTGCAAATTTCTCGGCGTTCGTCCGGTCTGTGGCCAGTTAGCTACCCTGTAATCTAAAAATCTCTTTACCACGAACTCTTTCCCTCTCATCTAAAATTGCTTGCCGATTTGTTTGCAAGGCCCTTGGTTGTTTTTCCCAATCTTCTGAACAGCTTGATTCTGAAGTACATTGACAGTGGGAAAAATGTTTGTAGTTACTGTTCTTTAAACTGCGAAGATTCTTTCGTTTATCGTTGCGTAAATAATTGATATTGGTCCTAGGAGAGTGGTTCACAACTAGAGATTCACAAGACAAGTTAGTGAAGTTCCAGTTGACACGACTTTCACAAGGTCCCTTTTTATTCGTACTGAAAGAAGAGTTTAGTTTCTCCTTCTTCATTCTTATCGGTGAAACATCTGGGGACAAACTCATTGCCTCTAAACTCGTTACATCGGTAACGTACTGAAACTTTTCAAAGTATGGTCTCCAGGAATGCTTCCCCTGACGCTGATCGTAACAATTACAGTCCACTTTATTCGATGACCTTGAGGACCCACTCGAGCAATCGCTAACTTTGTTTCTTCTACTGTAAAGTGGTGACTCCTTGTATGAAACTCTTCCAGGATTTCCAATATTCATCTTAGTTCTGTAGATAAAATTCAAGCACTGTTAAAATATTCTAGAGTCATTGATTGTCATTTTATAAATCATTCTTTACAGGATTTACATTTTTATATTCTACTATACAGTCCACCTTTTTAATGGTGCCGCGGTTTGGCTTCTCGGGAAATAATTTTTCTCGAAAAGAGGTTTCCCCGTCACTGTCACGCTCCCGGGGTCGATTTATATCCAAATATTTCAAAAAATTACATTTGAAAATTTGCGTCATTAAACATCCCCTCTATGAGAAAGAAATAAGGCTGTAAATTGCTTGGATAGAGTAAAATGGTTGACACAAGTTCTCTACCCTCTTCTAAAAATTTTTCGTTAAGAATAAACATCGATTTTTCTCGGTATGTACCGTTTTGAAACCAAATTTCAGGGGCTCTTTTTTGCATCCTAGTTAAAAGCCCTAAAAGAGATATTTGGCGCAGGTTTACAGAAATTTAGTTATAAACAATCTGGCTTTTTTCACAAATTTTTTTCAGAAAATTTCGAAAAATATTAACCTTAGATAAAAAAATTGTGCATAAAAACTATGGAACTCGTCTAAGAACAAACTTTTTGTATTTAAAATTTTTCTCTAAAAATACAATTTTTTGTTACAAAAAAGGTCAAATATTCCGATGCTAGTGTGCAAAATCATTTGCAAGTAATGTAGGGGTTAATATCATGTCTAATGTGGCAAAAATCTCTACGGCAAGTCACACCTACGGCATGTCAAATCTGTGGCATGTCACATCTGCGGCATGTCACATGTGCGGAATGTCACATCTGACGCATGTCACAACTGGGGCTTGTCACATACCACTTGTCTTTGGAAGTACTTACAAAAGGTAATTAGAGGAGAGATGCTGCTAGCGAGACTTGCCGCAGTTTTGCCATTTTAAATTGGACTTTAAAAATTGTTTAAAAGGGATAGATGCCGTTGAAGAGACTTGCCCCAGTTTTGGTATCTTTGGAAGTATCTAAAAAATGTACTTGAGGGAGAGATACCGCTAGGAAGACTTGCCGAAGTGTTGCCGCATTTGAAAGTACTTAAAAAAATTTCTAGGGGGAGAGATGCCACTGGGAAAACTTTCCGCAGTTTTGCCATCTTTGAAACTACTTAGCAAATTTTTTTTAAGTTCTTCGAGGTTTAAGAACTGGGATGCAAATATTGTGCTTTGTTTTTCAACATTAAAATATTTAAAATAAACTTCTTTCATTTTTCTGGAAACAAAAATATGCGAAAAATTGATTTTTCTCTCCCAATTTTTAAATACTATTTTTGAAGACGAGAGAATATTTGTTTATGAAAATGTAAGTAACGTTTTAATTTTTCTCGTAAACCTCTTGTAAACCCTCTCGTAAACCTTCTCTTTAAACTTTTATCGATTTTATGAAATAAAAAACATTTTCTTATCACAAAAGTTATTTAGCTCGCATAAAACTCGACACAAATTACAAAAATGTAAATGCGGTTCTTTTGAGAAAATCCTCATTCAATGTTTTTAAGAAAATCACTGCCATTTTTTAAATTTTTTCAAAGTCTTTTAACAATTTTCAGCGGGTTTAAAACGAAGGCAATAAACGCTATCATCAGAGACAAAAAATTTATTTTCTTTTAAAAAACAAAGCACAAAATTCAAATACGCATAACTTTGTAGGAAACTTTTTTTCGCAAATTGAAAAATTACGTATCACCTAATTTCCTCCATAAAACAACATATTTTATCCCCAAACGATTCTGCGAGTTTAATTGTAGAAACTCACTGATTTTAAATGGATTCAGTCATTTCAATATTTTTTTAAGATGCAGAGCATTTTAAGCTTTTTTTTAAAAAAAAGTATTTGTCATTGCATGGAGCAGTAAGCGATTCCTAATGCTTTCTCATAGATTTTTTTTAGATAAAGTAGAAAAATATACAGAAGATAAAGAAATAAGAAAATGCGAAATTCTTTCCATTTTATAAAATTGTATTAAATAGATTGAAAAATTTATCGTTAATTCAGTTGGAGTCATCTTATTTAGTTTATTTATTCTAATACAACTTATATTTCCTTAATTAGGCATAGAAAATATAGGAAGAAAATTAAAAATATAATGCGGAAGTATGTGTATTAAAAATTGTTTGTTGTTCCTAAATACCGGCATGTAATCCTTCCAATAAAAATAATTTGAATATAGGTATATTTTGTAATCTTTATACTTTCACAAATATATGTATAAGCTAAAGTAGGAAACATAAAATTGTATCTATACTATTATGAAATACCTTTCACTACGAGAATTCGTTGACCTGTTCAAATAACTCATTTTCTTCGGTTTCACCAATTTCCTCGAAGAACATTCAGCAATGCAAACATTTTCATTGCATACCTCACGGCAATATTTTGGTCTCATATTTTTCATTTTATTCAGCAAGTCCTCTCTTCTAGATCGTTCCAAGTTTCTGCTCTTATCAGTCTGGCAACAGGTGACTTTTCTCACTTCCGCCGCAAAAGCAGAGTAAGATTTCCTGTCATCCATTTTACCTGGCACATCATAGGATTCATCGAATGCTTGATTTCGAGACATTTTTAATCTTCAATCCAAAAGGGAAAGCTTGAATTTAAGGATTTTAAAAATAACCCTTTATAACCTCAAGAGAGATCAATTTTCAAACTTCTTTCAGCCTCTGAGCTTGACAAATCCTGAAGTGACATTTTCCGGAGTAGATAACATGGAAATTCATAGATAGAATTTCACAATTTAGATTTTTATTCGGACACGTCGTTGTTCTTAAAGAATTATTATTATACATTGAGTAGAAGTGATAAATGTGACACATATCGATTATCGATTCTTTCCTGAACTGTATTTAATTTTTAATTTTATAATAATTTTTTCAAATTACATAATACTTCACTGTTTCTCCAGATTTACTTTTAATAAATTTATTAAAATTTAAGTTAACTTGATATGCATTTCAATCACTAGAACTGAGCACATTAATATTATCTTAATTTTAAAAGTGTTTAAAAGATTTAAATATCTTCATTAATTACTTCAAACTTCACAATTTTTTGTGTTTCTGGCCATATATTCGTAAATAGAAAAGTATACATAAGAAGGATGGAAATTTAATATTTTTATACAATGTACAAAAATGGTATTTTTAAAGAAGACACTATCAGAAGAAAAAAATTCATTCAAAAGGATGCCTATGAGTTAATTGAAACTTGACCGGGAACAAGAGCTGCAATTTTGATTTGCTATGCGCTTTAAGTTTGTTAGCGTTGTCGTTAAATTTGAATCTCTAGCAACAAACTAGCAAGAAAAAAAACACGACCCTTGCAGGTTATTTTTCTGCTGGTCTAAGTTCTGACATTTATTAAATTTTAAGAAGGTAATTTATTTGAAAGAATATATATTTTAATAAAACACAGAAAAATGAAAGAAGACGTCGTTAGATTTTGTACTGGATTGATATTACTATATTGTGCACTTGAATATGCGCGGACTCATTAACCGATTTATAATGAAGTTTCCCAGATGTAAAGGTTTTCAAAGCCGGTACTTTCCTTTTATTAAAAAGATATAAATACATTAGAAATATCATACTTTAATAAAATATCATTTGTAATGTGTCTTTTATTTTAATTATAGAATTTCAAGTATTAAAAATTAATTTTTTCCCTTAATATAATACCTTTCAATCAAGTGTAATAAAGTTATGAAATTTAATTTTACAGGAGCATTTGTAAAGACGAACATGAAAATTTGGTACGAAACTGTTATAAACAAAAATGCAGGTCTTGTCAAAAACGAAGACCTAACGTTGGAATACTTTTATTAGCATCGGGAACGCTCTACATTTTAGGAAAACTCGATTGCTCCGATGAAGAAGAAGCCAAAGATAAAAACAATAAAAAAATACATTCATGATTATTGAAATCAAAAATTAAAAAAAGAGTTGTTTAATTTAAAAAATATGAAATAAAATACTTAAAAAATATCATATCTAATTTATCTTCTAATTTCGACAAATTTCAGATAAGAATTAAATAATGTTTCTTTTTTTTATTTTCAACACTCAATATTTTCGTACACAAATATATGAGGTTTCAATTTTTGGAAAAAAGATTGTCAATAAAATCTTCTGTACATTCGCTTTCGTCTCAGAATTCCTGATCTTCTCTTACAGTCTTGTGGGTCCTTTCCACTGGAGAAAAGTGACAATAAGCCACATGTGTTTCTATAAAATATAAATTTTTACTATAAGTATAATATTAATTAAGAAAAAATAATTATAAAACTATTTAAAATTAACCATAATAGATAAACTTCCTGTGGAATTATTTTTTCCCGATTTTATTATTTACATTTACTAATTAAAATGTATTTTACTGGCTTATCAAGCTTGTTCTTTCGTCCATATTTCGTCGAAATTGTTTAAGATGTAAGTCTGGTCTATGATCAAAATAACTTTCTTCATAAGACGATTCAGAATTACAATCAGAACCTATCCAAGCAGATGTTACAATAATGACAACTGCCAAAATGACACACTGTGTTAATATACACCAATGATTGAACAGAACATCTCTCCAGTATTCACTAATGGTCGTATGAAGAACCTTAAAAAATTAAATTGATATATTTCTAATAGGAGAAATCACAATTATGCAATCATACTTTTTTACTCTTAATAATATATATTCTTTTTTAATATCATATAAGATTAGATCATTAGTACTAAAATTATTTTCCTCTAAATATTAAATATTCTCGATGAATTAAGACTATACATCAGCTCTTAATGAAAAGTAAATCAAATCAAACTTCAAATCAAACGCTATCTTGTTACAGTTCTCAATTCCGTCAAAGAAGCTTTTCTCCTTCTGCTAAGTTCTCAGCAAGCGAATGAGGAAAATTTTAATTTTTTATTACTTAGTGCTTCTACTAATTACACCTCTAAGCTTTTTTTTATAATGATGACCGTCTAGAGGAACATAACAAGTTCTCTTTGTTCAAGAGAACGAAAAGAGCGAAATTGTTATTACTCTTAGATCCATTTTTATGTCAATTTCTCATCATTTACATTTTAGAAAATTCAATATAAATATTATATTCTGCAGTTCCTCTTCTTTATGCCTACTGCCATCCATTTTATGAGACCAAACATTCCGAAACTTTAAATAATTCTACCTTTTGGATGATTGCTATTAATTATTTGAATGGAAAATACCAAAAGAAAGAAGACCTTTAAGGGTTTTTTTTCTCTGTAGTAGTTGTCACTCTTCCTGATTAAATTGCGATCATCAGATGAGATTCTGTTTTCACATTTCTTTCTGTATTTATGAGATATTTTTAATAAACTAGAGCTAAAACCTCCAAGTTTTTTATATCTGAAAGAAAAAATTATTTTGAAAATAAATGTGTGCATGGGATTGATAAAAAGTTCATAAATTGGAAAGTAATGTTATCTGCAGTTTTATTGGTCTTTTTAAAATGAATCTTCTCAAATCAAACCAATTTTCTGCTCATGAGAACCAACTAAAACTACGATTTTAAATATTAAGTCTGATCAATAATTGCTTGCAAATTCTGATTTGATGAAAAAAACAACTTTGAATAAAGAAAGTATTATTACATACCCATACTTTATAGCATCATAAACCTTTTCTCGAGCTAATTTAAAGTAATCTTTTATATGTGGAATTTGAAACCAATTTATGACTGAATTAATGAAAATTTGCATTTTGCTCATTTTTACTTTTTTTTGGTTAGGGAAAAATTTAACAGCCGTTTCGCAGTAAAATACCACGTGCACTGAATTCAAATAAGACCTGTTACAGTTGCCAAATGAAAACTTTACGAGGAATTTAACTGTTTATTTTACGGGGTGATTTACAACATCTGTTGATGGAGCCTCTGAAAAAATAACATTGGATCAATACAAATTTGGTGGCAATGGACTTCTTTGGAGTTATTCTTTTTTTTAACTAACGTTCTATTTAGCGAAGGCGCTGCAATCGCTAATTTGTGAACAAAAATTTGAGAATTAAATATGTCCATCTATTTCATATCCACCTCAACTTTGGAAATTCAGGTTTCTAAATCTATGTTAAGGGAAAAATTGCAGGTATTTCGAAAATGAACAATTCTTCTGTTGAATTTTGTATGTGTCGGTCGTAGTTGGGCTTAAAATTATAATTTGCGACTTATGCATAGTATTTTCAATGAATGAAATCGAAAATACAAGTTCTATAAAAAAAATCTTGGAAATAAAAATGATAGATATTTTGAAACGGTACTATTCTTTTTTCAATTTTTTTTAAGTTTCTGTCATCTTTTGGCGTAAAATTGGAATATTCCATTTTTCCATAACATTTTTGATAGATGAAACCAGAACCATTCGGATTCAGTGAGCCTCATATAGTGGAAATCTGTTGAAAAACTAAGATATGAAATTAAGAACGAGTCTAATACTTTCTCAGTCACAAATGATGATAATGTAAATATAACTCTATAGAACTCCATGGACACAAAACTTGTATTTATTTAACGTTTTTTTTTGCTTAGGTTTCAGTTTGCGTATCATAAAATTAATTTTATAACGGCGTATTTCAAAATTGAGACCTTCTTATGTTACGTCATTTGAAATTCAATTTCAACATTTAAAAAGCTTCGAGAAGTATTAATTTTAGGCATGCAAAGTAATTTCAAATCAAGAAAACTGTACACTCCAAATTTCTAACAAAAATGCGCGCAAGTTAGAATTATTCTTACTTTTAAACTCTTGCAAAGACTCCGTATAGTTTTTTTAATCTCTTGCATCATCTTTGAGAAAAATTTGATCAAAACTTGAATTCCGTCATATTTTTTAATTTACATTAACACTTACCTCAGTTTTGCTACAATGAAATATATCTTTTTAATAATTATTTATTCTAATATATTCCTGTTTGCGAAGATCAAGAATTATAAGGTCATCAGATCTAAAGGTTCCAGTGAATTGCGCGCTTTTACAAATTTCGTGAAAATAATCCAGTTTAAATGGTTTAAAAAGCTTCAGTCAAAGTATATAAATCACTCAAAATAAAACATTAGGTGCTAACAAAACTTATAATGAGCTGAAGGTCTGCCTTAATTTTTATGTTGGTTCAGAAACTTTCCCCGAGGCTAGAGAAGATTGATTACTGGTCAGGTAAGAAGCAACATTATTCCTTTTGAACCTTTTTATTGTACCCCTAACATTATGTCCGCAAGGTGTGATTATCTACCTAACAAAAAGTGTCTCCGTATAATATTATCTGCACCTAACAACTTCCTAATCAGATTTTTCCCCCTGAGAATCTTTTTTATTTTTCTTGTATCCTATTGTTTATACTTGTTTATATTTATTATTTATTTGTTATTTTATATCTACTCTATTGCTTTTGCACAGAGGAAGGTTTGTAATGACCCAAATTTTCAAATAGACTGTTTTGGCATATTTCGATATAATTCTACCCCAGGAGCTTGAAACTAACTTTTTTTGACCCGTTCAGAGTAGGCGGTTTCGCACCACTTATGTGTGGGGGGGGGGGGCGGTCGATTCGACCTCACGCTTTAAAAAAATCGAAAAAGGGTTGTTAAAAATCTGAAAAAATCAATCTCCTAACCTTTTGGAAGAATGTCCTAACTTTTCGGAAAATTCGCCGAACCTTGTGGATCAATTTCCTAACTTTTCGGAAACTATCTAGTACATTTGGAAAATTTGCTAAAATTCATGGAACAGTTCCCAGTTTTCTTCGGAAAAAAATTGTTCGCATCAATTTCGGAAATATTTCCTACTATTTTATAGGAAAACAATTTTTTCCCACCAGTTCCGGAAATATTTCCTACTATTTCATAGGAAGAATTTCCCATATTTTTTACAGTGTACTTTACGGTAAAATTTTGCAATCTAGGTATTTTAAAATTATTAATTATATAATTAACAATAAACATATAAACTCGTGCAAAAAATAGTTTTCTTCAAAAATCCATAACAAGGAGAGAAATGAAGGAAATAGAATGAGCCAAAAGAAATTAAAGAAAAAGAGTGTGCCTTTCAACGAAAAAATGTTTCAAACAATTAAAAAAATTAAAAACCTTAGTATTCAAAGATGAACTCATCCACTTTTTTAGATGTGAATGTAGGCGATTCTGATGAAAAATGCACATTTTTCGATGTAAAACCATTTGTTTAGTAATAAATTTATAAATTACAGTAATATAATCGAATTGACAAATGCAAACAAGCCGTGCAGAGGCTCTAGCTGTGTTCAACGCACAATGGTAGCTGGCACTTTGTATAAAAGTGCGCAGAACGTCTTGTCATTCTTCGATTTAAATATTTACACAGAAGACCATGCTTTTTTTATTTAAGTAATATGAAACGAAATTGTACTCACACTAGTACAAAAAAAGTAAAATTAATGAACTTACATAAAGTATGACCTGTCAAAATATATACGTAAAGTGTAGACGGGGGTCGAATCGACCCAAACCGAAATTTGTCTACTCGCTATGACTGATTGTACTATTTTTTAGGTGCGGGTAAGCACCAGTCCCCTTGCTTTGTTCGCCAATAGCAGCAGTTTAAAATTTGGGCCTGGGTTGAATCGACCCCCCCCCCTCCCTACACTAAACGGGCTAAATATCCATATGTGTATGTAACTTTTTTACTATTACCTTTAGTTTGAAAAGTAAAATAGTTATAATCATAAAAGTAAGACGAGTTATAGCTCCGATTGATATCCAGGTCTAATATGAGTTTTGAGTTACATCGAACTTTTAAAAGTAGATTTAATTTTTAGTATGGAGATATAAACAAAAAATTTACTTTGTTTATAAGAGAAAAACTTTTTTGATTTTCAAATACAACAATATGATATCGAGTGTATTTGTTAGTCTCTTAGAGACGCATCGATCGACCCATTGTTGAAGCTGTTATGACCTACCTGTAAGTATTTATGTGGTAGAGAAAAAATCGCTTATTTTGTTTATATGACAAAAAAACTTTTTAGATATTTAAAATATAACAATTCTATATGTCATCTATTTGTTTGCGTCTTCGAGGTGCATCGATCGACCTATTGTTGAAATTTTTATTACTCACTAGTAATAATTTATGAAGTTTAAACAAAAAATGTTTATTCCGTGTATATGAGAACAAGTTTTTAGATAATCAGAATACATCAGTACCGATTTATGAAGTTTTAAACCAATTTTGTATTCTTTTTATATAATAAAAACTTATTTCATATTAGGAATACTATAGTAGTATATCTGACATGTTTGTCCGTGCTTCCGCGACCTATGTATAAATGTAAAAAATAGATTGTTTATCTTATTGGAATAAAGAAAAAGTTTTTAATATTGGGAATACAACAATAATGTAAATAATATATTTGTTCGTGTCTTTAAGACGTATTGATTGCACAATTGAGAAACATTTCATAACCTTCCAAAACCTACCAATATGGTTTTTAAATTTTGTAACAGAATTATTTACCTTATTCCCAAATCAGAACGCCAGGTTTCCAAGCCTGGCGCTAACAAGACAATCTGGCGTGGGCCTGGCGAAAAGTGTAACGTTTTTTCAGGCTAGACCCATTCCAGGTCGGCTGTTCAGCCGATAGGTATAATCTGGTCAGCCGCTGGGCAAGGCTGGTCAGCCGCTAGTTATGTGCTGGTCAGCCGCAAGTTATTGGCTCGCCAGCCACTAGCTAATAACTGATTAGACATTAGTGGCAGGAGGTTAAGCAGCGGTCTAGTCTCCCTTCTTGAAGAAATTAATTTTACACGAATGAGAAAGATTGATACCATTGGGCCCCGATTCAAACACGTAATTGAAACCGCTTTATTAGAATTATTTTAATCGGGTATAGCCCTTAAATTTTATTTATTAATTCGTTTTCAATTAGATCCCACTTGGGTATAATTATCTCCTTACACAAGGGCTTAATACAATGTTTTCATTTTAAAATCAGAAGGGTAGGGATGGAGTTTACTGTTGCAACCAAATTTAGCTTCCTCTATACCATAATTTACTCCTAAATGTTGAAATTAATAGAATATTAATCACGTTGAGTGGTACAGAAAAGATAAGTTACGAAGTCAAATTTCCTTAGTCTTATCTGCTGCTTTATTTTGCCTCATTTTCCTTAAAGCTCGAAACCTGCCTCAGCCGACTGCGTTCAAGATTGTATCTCCTAGACTTTAAAAAAAATGAGTCTTCGTAAGCCCAATTTCAGTTTTTGAATTGTACTTGGAAAACAAAATGGCTGAAATAAAGTTTAGAGCTTATAATAATCTAAAAGGTTTTGCCCCAAAAGCATTTTTAAAAGTATCATTAAATTGGTTTCAAGTAAAAGTTAAGTGAACGGGAAAATTTTGATTTAATATTTTTTTTAAATATATATTTTACCTTTCATGACTTTTCAGAAATCGATATTTTTAAAAATAAGTTTATTTTTCTTTTTTGCTAAGATTGCATCTCGGGCAATGTATTTCTGGAGTATAATTTTGAAATGTCTTCAAAGATTCTCTCTATCAACAAGCTGCAACAAGGCTTAATTCTTCAAAAAACCGAACATACTATATATTATTGTTCTATTCAATCCAAACTATTTTGGAAAAAAGTAAATTATGAATTGGTACTTGACTAAAAATTTATATAATATTGTTTAAAATACTGAATTTAATATCTAGTTTATTACAAGAAAAATTGAATGTACTTTTTCTTTAAAATATAAAGAGTTGAATTTCAAGCAAAAGTAATAAAATAAAATTCGAAAGAACTTTAGATAGGACTCAACTTCCAGAAATATTAAAGATTGTATTTAAATTCTCTAAAATTTCGGAGCAAATAAATTTTTTCAGTACATTTTTACACGTCAATAATAGCAAAAAGACACCAGACCTTGTACCTATAAATTCTTTGCGCACTGTATTATCGCTGAGGATCATAACAGCTATGGTTTTGAGACATTCTATCAAATTTGAAGAATTTGGCTTTCCAGTGTCCAGGCGTGCAAAACATGATTTTCTAGAAAAATATATAAAATACATGTTGAATATAATTAGTAAAAATTAAAAGTTTGCTTCTAAAATATACTACCATCAATAAAATGAATAAATTTAATTATCGTTTCTCATAGCTATTCTTCAATAATAGATAAAAAGTAGGTTTTACTTAATAATGATTTGGTACTTGTTATGCCTCCGCTTTTACAGTTAACTTTTTGCTGGATTAATATATTATTACAAAAATAACAAGAAACTTTTGTCAGTTTGTGAGACATGATCGACAAAAACTAGCAGTGTTTCCGAGAGGTCGGAGGCAAGCAGTATCAATTTACATCAAGTTGTAAAGTCAACTATAAAGGTGTCTGTACTACGAGGACCATGCAATTAATTCCAATTGCTTGGGAAAACTTTATTTTTTTAATGACCTGGAAAAAAATATTTTTTGACGATAAACGCCTCTCTCTAGTTAAAAAATTTCATTATACACTAACTTTTTTTTAAAATGTAAAAAGATGATTTAAACGAAATGTCAAGATGATAAGACAAAAGTCGTGTTTTTATAGTTTTAATTTCTTACTTTCCATCATTGTAGACACCCTGTAACTTTTTCCAAGTACGTCAAAGAAGTTGCTGATAGAACTTAAGATTTTTTTTCTCTTGGCTCGCTGATCAGGGCCAGACCTGGACCAGGCCAGGCTGTCAAGGTGGTAAGAAAAAAAGTCTTGTTTTTATAGTTTCAATTTCTTATTTTCCATCATTTTAAACACCCTGTAACTTTTTTGAAGTATGCCAACAAAATTTGCTGATGGAATATATGATTTTTTTTTAATATGTCCAAAAAATTAGGTGATTTAACTTAGAACCTGGGCCAGACCAGATCTTTCAGGCTGTATGGTCCAGATAAGGTCAAAACTTAGCCAGACTGGCTTCAGACCTGATCCAGATCAGATCTGCCAGACTAGATAATCTAGATAAATCCAGACCTGGGCCAGACCTGCAACCATATTTTTCCACACGGGCTTTACGTAATAAATTGGGGGCTTCCCTTATACTTAATACCCAAATACGTATTCATTTTTTTAATTTATTATCTAATGCATAGGTGGAGTGCCAAATAATCCAAAATAGACAATAAGCAATTCTTCATTTCCTCTTCTTTTTTATATTTAAAATTCATCAACAAACTATCGATCACAACATACCACAAACAGTGCCTATTGAAGCATAAAAAATCCGTTTACTCACCCTCACCATCTTTTATAGATTCTAACAAAAAAAAAGTGAACCTATAAAGGCAAATGCCAACGAAGAGAAATTCAACAACGCCCTATGACTGCGCGAAATGATCGAGTTGCACTAATGCCTCGAGGAATAAAAATTAACTGTGCAAAGAGAATTAACTTGTAATTAAAGTGCTAATAGAGATTCATTTTCCTCCGACGGCGTAACTGAATATTTTCTTGAGGAGGCATTTTCGAGCCTGGAACGTCGACTTTAAGTGAAATTCAGGCAAAGAGTGACGCTCATAACGATTACACGACTGGCCGGGTAGCATGGTTAGAATAACGAACCGACCTCCGTTTTAAAATATACGCAACTAGGGATAGATCAGTATATATTTATAGTTTATTGATTTTAGAATATTTTATATTGGATTTGCAAGTTAATATTTTGTAGGCTTTCTTACTTATTTGCTTAATCGATACTTAATGAGATATTTTCAAAATGTTGTCTTCCAGTTTAACTAAAATTCGACGCGCCACAAAAGAAAATTTCAAAAAAAAATATTATGCTTTTATCGCAAATCCTATCTAATAAAATTGATGGAACGAAATTTTCTAAAATCTCGCACTTATTGTTATTGAATACCTAACTGATTGCCAAAATTAAAAAATGTAGGTTTTCGAAGATTTTAATGGTTTTTTTAAAAGATTTTTAAAGATTTTAATATAATAAAAAGTGGTATACAGATTTCTTGTATGCATAGAAATTTAGTTGCTAAATACTTTAAAACCGATATTACAGTTTATTATGATCTTTTACGATTTAGGAAAAACCGGGAATTTACATTAAAAATTGGAATAATTTTTCTGAAATTTGCTAAAGTTTATACGAAAAATTATGAGTCATGCGAAAAGAATGAGACATACAAAATATGAAAAGGTTATTAGTATTTGTATACATAACACAGTAGAATACACATTCACTGAAGAAAACTATACGACCAACTAAACCTCTACTTATATACATATGGGTTTGAATATTACTTATATACTAAGTGATGAAAGTTTTTGGAATTGTGAGAAACGGAATGGTGCCTAATAACTCGACTTAGAAACATTTAAAATTAAAAGTAAAAATAGAAAAATATTTTGTTTTAATTAGGTTAAAACTGGGATTGAATAAAATTAATAAATATCTATAGGTTCATCGTTTTTTTTTAATTACATTGGAAAACACGTAGTCATACATTATTTGATTTGCAATTTCCTTAACTGAAGCTTACAAGTTCAGTTAACGTCTATTACAGGTAATGAAAATATCTCTTATTGCTTTTAACTTTCACATTTGTATGTACCTCAAACGATTGATTCCTGTGATTGGTTTTATATTATTTGATAATATCATTCATAATTTTTTTTAATGTACGTTTTAGTACATAAAATATCAATCTTT
>JAAAKG020191454.1:1735-24609 GCA_010014905.2 Druon quercuslanigerum
TTATAGTGGAGAGGGTTTAGGAGGAGGGGAGTAACGTATGGATGTGTTGAGGTCAGGGAAGGTGGAGATGGTGTTGTATGTTGGAAAACAGTTTTTTAAATGGCAACCCTTATTTTTGACATTGGGTTCATAAAGAGCGGAAAATTTTACTTCCGCAAAGATAGTTTTTAATTTGTTTGAGTGACCTTCAGAAGTTTAAGGTGAAATGGTAGAAAAATCGAACAAAAGCTGTTTTCCCTGAAATTTTGAAGATTTATGGGTGAAAAAATGTTTGGGTAGGCTTTGTGGCCAACTAGCTTCAGCAGATTGACCTTGCAGCAATGGGACTCACGGTAATCAAGCAACCCAAATATTTTTTTACTCATAAATCCTCAAAAGTTTCAAGAAAACCGCATCTGGAAGATTTTTAACATTTAACCTAAAACTTTAGAAGGTCAATCTAACAAGTTAAAAACAATATTTTCGGACCTAAAACTATCCGCTCTTTCTGAATCCGGTGTGAAAAATAGTGGCGCCTACTTAAAAAGCTGACTTTGGCCTTCAAATAGCCTTGAAAATAGACCCCAAGGTCACAGTTATTAGTACACTTAGATAGTCCCTATTGTCTTGAACAACTTTTGTCGAAACAATTTTTTCGTATCTGACTTATCAACAGATGTATTTAAATGCGTCAATCATAATGGCCCTCCCGGTATATTGTCAAAAATTGGTGAAAAGAAATCAATTGAACTCATGTACAACAATAATTTATCAAATGAAAATTAAATTACATAAGTCACAGAAATATTTCTTCCAGAAGAGAAAAATTTCTCGGGCAAACAATAAGAAATGATCCCAACAACTCTCAATTTAATTCATTTCCCTCTAAAACATTTTCAATTCCAAAACAAAAGGGATTTCAAACAATCCTTTGATTCCATTAAAAAATCGGGTAAAAACGCAAAAAAAGATAGCGGATACAAGCGGTATATCGCGTTGAGGTACACCAGTAAATTACGGTTAATCGGGGCTGTACGAGTATACGTGCTTCGAGCGCTGGGAGAACTAAGTAATTAAAAAAGAGATCGAGGAATGCAATAATAGAAAAATTCCCTTATAAAAAATCCGCTCTCTCGCAATTTCCATTTCCAAAATGTCAAGTTTCCAAGAAGCTAAATTTCTTCTTTAAACTAAAACAATAGAGATCGTCTAGAGGCTAGACTTTATCGGTCGGGACGTCGTTAAGATTAGAGAAGAGTGAATGAGAGAGAAAGAGGCGAGGTGAAAAAGGGGTAGTCGAGGGGATTAAAAGAGAAAGTAAGAGAGAGAGAGAGAGAAAGGACGAAAAGAGAGAATAAGAAAAAGAAGAACCGAGAGAACGATAGCCGAAGTGGAATACGTGGAGCAGCGGACCGAGAGCCTTTTTGTTGATGGCGATAAACATTTTTATAGACCCCCTGCGAATTACCAGTTTTTACAACCCCCGCGCGATCTACGAGACTAGAGCTTGACTCTTGTCTTAAACCCCTTCGTGGTCTCATCACGAAGTTCGGAACTTTGATATTGTGAAAGTCACGGCGATTCTTGGATCTAGAACGAAAAATTCTCATTTCTCCCGAGGGAAGATCCTTCTAGTTTCGCGCTTCCTGAACCTGCCCAAATCTTCTTTATGTCGGTTTAACGGCTTCCCACGTCTCTCGTGGGTTGATATTCCTACGTGTCATGGAAAAATTCAGTCAGCTCATATAAATAGTGATTCTGAGTTCTTTTCGAGCCAAGTAAAAGTCTAAGATTATTCAATAAAAAAACAGTATTTTATATAAATGTGTCAGGCTGCTAATTTTTAGAAGAGAAAGAAAAACAAGTCTATCAGGATTATTTCAATCTTTCTAGAAATTAAAAAATTATTACGCTGACTTTCAATAAGAGGAATCTCAAACTAGAAAAATTAGACCTTAATATATTTGGCTTTTCCAATTCGCTGGTTTATAATACTGAATTTTAGGGACTCAGGATCTGCAGGTAGGAGTTCGATTTTAATCAAACTTGATAAAATTATAGTGCTTTATACGAGATAATTGGGGACAAAAAATTATTTAAAAAACATTTTACTAACAGAGTTAAATCATATCGAATTTTTGGATTGAATTTTTTCGAAATATCGACATTTCTGAAACAAATAATTGGATTTATATGAGACTTGGAGTGATCAGAGAAGAAACTATACATTTAAATGAAATTAAATTATTTACTTTTTTCGAAAAAGTGATACTTAATTGTAAAAATATATCTGCTGAAATTATTTTTTAATTTTAAGGAAGATCAAGAAATCAAATTATTCTTTCTTGACTTTAAATGTCCAGTCGGGAAATTGTTTTATCGAATGGTCATGTATTTTATTTTGACTTTGAGTTTGATTAATGCGATTTTGAGGCTTTGTTAATAAAAATATTAATTCGTAAGAAATCCTTTAATACATATTAAAAAGAAATTAACTGGTGGGTATTTCATGAAAAATGTGTAAATAGGATAATTTAAAAAAAAATTAGGGAAAAAAAAGAAAAATCATTTTTTATGAAATAAAATAAATATAGTTCAACCGTTGAATCTGCAAACAAAAAAATTTTTTTCACAAAAATAATTAATTTTTATTCAGACAATTTTTTTTTTAATCCAAAAAGACGGATTTTTAAGAAAAAAGATTATTCTCAACCTAGAAAGCTGAATCATGCACTAAGTGGTTGAAATTTTAACCAAATAGTTGAATAT
This sequence comes from Druon quercuslanigerum, assembly GCA_010014905.2. Taxonomy (NCBI): domain Eukaryota; kingdom Metazoa; phylum Arthropoda; class Insecta; order Hymenoptera; family Cynipidae; genus Druon; species Druon quercuslanigerum. Next base: position 4,484 of record JAAAKG020191454.1, read on the forward strand.
TTAACCTACAAAGATAAGTTTCCAACTAAATGTTTAAGGTTTTAAGCGAAAAAGATCAAACTGCATTTCACAATAGTTAAATTTTTTAACAAATAGTTGATTATCAGCCGAAAAGAATGGTTTTTGTAAACAAGAGGGTTTACTTCAAAGTAACAAATGAATTTTCAACAAATAGTTGTGTGCTTAATAAAATATAAATAAACTTTAGTCATCAGTTGATTATTTATTTAAGAGATTTGAAGCACTATTGAAAAATATAATAACCGATTTTTCAAAGAAAAAATATATTGAGTTTTATTTAAAAAATCGTTAGATTCAAAAAAAAAGAATTAAAAAAAAGTAGTTTAATTTTTAATCGTAAAAGGTTTTTACCAAAAGGGATAAACCTTTTTAATAAAAGTTAAGTTCATAAGCTAAGAAATCTAATTTTTTAGAAACCCATTGACTGTGCAATCCAAATAGATCAATTTTACCCAAAAAAGTTGATATTCAAACATAAAAGATGAATTTTCAACTAAACAGTTAAACTATAAATAAAAAAAGACGAATTTTTAACAAAGTAGTTGTATTATGAGAAAAAAGAATAGTTGAATGGTCATTTCGATATTTTGGCATTAACCCTTAACATCCAAAATCAACCCCTCTCCACCACGTAGATATGAGTTTGTCAAAAAATAATCTTTTTAGAATTTTCCAGTGTCCATGGAGTCTCTGATTTCTGGGCTCGTCGAAAATACCCACTCTAATTTTTGGGCTCCAACTCTCAAAGTCTAAAATCAACCCCTCCCTACTACGTATATATGACTTTATCAAAAAATAATCTTTTTGAGAATTTTCCAGTGTCCATGGAATCTCTGAGTTTTAGGCTCCTAAAAAATACCTAGTTTGATATTTTGGCATCAACCCTTCAAGTCTAAAATCAACCCCTCCCTACTACGTATACATGACTTTGTCAAAAAATAATCTTTTGGAGAATTTTCCAGTGGGCATGGAGTCTCTGATATTTGGGCTCCTCGAAAATACCCACTGTGATTTGTGGGCCCCAACTCTTGCAGTCTAAAATCAACCCCTACCTACCGTGTAGATATGACATTGTCAAAAAATAACCTTTTTGAGAACTTTCCACCTTCCATGTAGTCTCTGATTTTTGTTCTCCTCGAAAATACTCACTCTGATTTTTGGGCCCCAACCCTTAAAGTCTTAAATCAACCCTTCACTACCACGTAGATATGACTTTGTCAAAAAATAATCTTTTTAAGAATTATCCAGTGTCCATGGAGTCTCAGACCCAATTCGATATTTTGGCATCAAGCCTTATAGTCTTAAATTAACCCCTCCCTACCACGTAGATATGACTTTGTCAAAAAAAAAATCATTTTAAAAATCAACCCTTCGATGCCGCACAGATATGACATTGTCACGAAATAATCTTTTTAGAATTTTACCGTTTCAATAGTGCCTGTGTTTTTTGGGCATCTCAGAAATTCCAACACCGACTTTTGGTCTCTAATATTTAACCTTAAAAAACAAACCCTTGAAGACACGCAGATCACTTTTTTTTTTAAATATCCTGACTTGGAATTTTAAAGGTTGTATAGTCTCTCATTTTTGGGCTCCTTGAAAATTCAATTTTTAATTTATATGCCTGTGTTTGACTTTTCAGATGTAGGGGTGGTTTTTGAAAAAAGAAAGTTTCAAGCCATCGAGCGCCCAAGAAAGGTTTAACACTGCCTTCTAATTTGTTTTTTTCAGGTTTGAGTTTTTTGAAGGTTGTGCTTTTTTACGTAAGGGTGGTTTTTAAATATTTTTTGTGGTGCATTCGAGGGCTTGAAATAATTCTTTATTTATCCACTTTTTTTGTCTTCAGACTTCATTTTTAGCTAGGGGGTGGTTTTTGGAATGTTTTCCGTTCATTCGATAGCCCAAAATAATCCCAAAATTTGGGTGTACTTTGTTTTTTTCCGAGATGCCGTTTTCTCATAAGGGGTACTTTCAATTTCGGCAGGGGTGGTTTTATTGGAAATTGAAGGTGCTGGCTTGATTCAAGCCAGCATTTCCACTCGAAATTTGAATTCTCGAAAAAAGTAGTAAAGCTCAAAAATCGGCAATATAGTCCAAAAATAGTCAACAAATTACTAGAACTTTGAAGCCAAAAAAAGCTGAATTTTTTAGAAGACAGTTGAAGTCGGAGCAAAACATTTAATTTCCAGCCAAGATAATTTTTAATCAAAGAGAATTAACATTCAACCAAAGCTAGTTAGATTTTCTTATTGGATTCTGTTAATTCAGATCACATTTAGAAAGAAACATTAGCAAAAGGGGAAACTTGGGGCACTGGAAGATTTTTGAAGACAGGGAGAGAAAGAAAAATCCTGTAAAAAAGGAGTTGAGTCATGCCAACCCTTGATAAGTCACTTTTTAGAAATTCGTATTTGCAGGAACTCACATTTATTTCGACAAATTAGAAGTCCAACATATGTTGACAAAAGTAAATTAAGAAACTCCTGTGATTCGTCACAGAAATAATGCAGGTTACACCCCTAACATTTTTCAACTTTTCGCAGAGGGACAAATATTTCTTTGCCGCATGATCCGAACCCAAAATCGACATGTCCAAATGAAAAGGTTTCATCTCGTAGAGACCCAATTAGAAGGTGCTAACTCATAGACACCAAATGAGAAGATGTTGAAGATGCTGTTGCCACAATACAATTTATGTGAGAATTTGAAGCTTCAAGAGTTCGCTAAGCGAATTTGCTCATTTCATCTCTACGAGTTAGAAAATTTTTATTTGGTCTCCCCGAAATGCAACCCTGTCATCTGGACACATCGAAATGTTTGTTATATGAGGTTATTTGGAAGTCACAATCGTCTTCGAGCGACCCTCCTACAAATAAAAGACCTCCTTAGAGTCATATTACGTAATAGCTAACAGCTTTTTTGACGTATACTGTTTTATTTCCTTTACATTTTAAAATTGTTTTCCTTCTAGAGGATAATTAAATTTGAAAACAGCCAGAAATCAGCGAAAGCTTTAGGCCAGGACTGCATGAGGCCATCCGATGAATTGGTTATGTATGTTGTCATAATGAGAGACACAATCGCCACTTTTCCATAAATCGGGCCGTTTCCTAATTTGAATTTTCCAAGAAAATCTTATTTTAGAATCCGGAGGTCGTCCTTTTTCTCTCTCGCCGGTAAACGAGGATTTCCATTAATTAACACTCACCCTCGTTCCACAGGTGTTTTGGCCCTCGCGGGGCTGCCAGAGAAAGGTCACTTTCCAGCAAAGTAAGATTACTTTTATATCGCCTAAGCCACCCTTTAATTTGAAAATCATTCGGGAACTAATCGCCATACATTTTTCGAATCATATCGATTACTTCCAATCATGAACATCCAAGCTTTTGCCAAAATTTAATGCAGAAACCTTTTTCGGTGCATGCCCTCATCATGAGATGTGAAGCGTACGTAATTAGATGTTTACGCAGCTATCTGCATTAGTCCATTAACGATTCACATGTCCGTATCGCTTAGCAGAGCACCTCACAGAGATCCTCCTAAATGAAAAACACTTGTTTTTAGCATTAGCACTACTAGTTACCAAGTTGAAGAGTCGAAGGTGGGATACTTTCCGGACATACCTATAGTATATAACTATAGCTTCAACAATTTGCATTATAGTCAAACTGCCTCTTGCAGATTCAGGAGTTGCTGATGCGTACTTTTCCTTGTCATTCTTTTCATTTCTATTTTTAATGTAACCACTTGAACTGACTTCAACTGTTTGAATACGATAAACCTAACGTTCCAATTTTTAATATAAAGGATTAGATTATTAATTTTGAACGTTTCATTTCTGCGGTATTAACTGAATCAATTTCTCTAGTTTCGTCGTGAGCAGTGTTATCTTTTTAATTTCCGAGTTTGCAAAGTTGCTATGCTAGGAGAAATTCCTTTTCCTGCATATAGAATAGAAGACAAGCTGGTGTTCATCAAGAAGAGGAGATCGATTTCTCGACGGTGCTAAGTAGGCACCCATTCGTTTAAATGGCTTCGACGTCGGCGCGAGTTTGGCCCGAGGAGGGTCTTGTGAAGGGAGGTAGTTGTTAAACATCGTGGATCAGGGAAGTTTTAGTCGTCTATCTGTCCCTTGTTATCTACCCAGACATCTCTCCTCTCACTCTTCATCGTGTCACTAATGAGTCGACAGAATCATTACAGCTTCAGAATTGTATCCTAAATTGCTGCCTCTGTGCCCCACATAGTACGTACTGAGCTCTATAGAGTCCTCGTCAATATTTTCACGAAGAGAATATTCTTTGACTAAGGAATCCTTAAGATCTGCAAATTGCTACTCTAAAAGCAAGATTGATTATTGAAAATTTCAGAAAACTTGAACAGTTACATTTAACTTCAGGAGTGTAAGGGTCAGTAATAGCTTTTTAACACCATTCCTGAATTATCTACGAAGAAAAATAACTTTTAAGCAAAAGAGATGAAACCTCTTTATTTCCTTATTTTCTGGATAAATCGCTATATTGGAATGATAATTAATCTTATTGGTAGAAAATGTATCCTTTTTGGTTAAAAAAGTACTATTATTCAAGAAACAGTTGCTTTCTTTATCATTCTTTTAGATACAAAAACAAGGTAATGATCTTTTGCCTTATTTCTAGCACCATAGTTGAATTTTTAATAAAAAAATTTATTTTAAACGAAAAAAGATCAATTCAAGAGCAAAAAAGATTCTACGTAAAATGTATTAATAAATGAAAAAAGAATCGCTTTTAAGCCAAAAATCAAATATTTATCTTTTATTACATTGTAAATTTTTCTACGAAACAGCTGCATTTTTATTCCAAAAATATATTACTATAAACTAATTAATATTCTATTAAGCAGGTGATTTTTTAAACAAATAGTTAAGTTTTCTACGAAAAATATAAATTATCAATGATAAAATAAATTTTTATTGAAAAATATTTCAATTTTTTAGTAAATTTATGAAACTTTTAGCCAAATATGAATTTTCATAACTTCTTACCAAAAAATACAAATTTTCAATAAAACGCATAAATATTTAATCAACTAGTTGTGTCACATGCTTTCAATTTAATAAATATAAAATAGATGACTTTCTTAAACAATTAATTTTTATCAAGCAGGTAAATTCTTAAATAATTATTTTAATTCTTAACCAGATAGTTGAATTTTCTTTCAAATGGTTACATTTTCAATGGAAGAAGTTCAATTTCAATCTAAAAGTGAATTTTCAATTCAATAGATTGTTGAAAAATGGGTGTAATTTTCAAGCCAAATGGGTAATTTTTACATAATGAATATTCAAGAGAACAGTTACATTTTTAACGAGGAAGATTTTTTTTTTAAAGATTAATTTTAAATAAACATGAGGACAAATTTTCATCCACATAATTAAGGTTTTAATTAAAAAGAATATATTTTCAAACGGCAATTATTAAGTTTAATTTTCAGTTTAAAACATTAATTTTAAGCTAAAATTTAAAAGAATTTTCGATACTTGAAAAAAATGTCAGTCATTTTTTAGAGTTAAATTTTTGGTTAAAAACAAGAGTCCTAAACAAAAAAATGAACGAGAACAAAATGGTTTAAATTTAAAACAATTAGTTGAATTTTTTACTTACAAATATATCTTTAAACAAAATAGTATATTTTCAAAAAAATAATTATTTATTTTAAAAAATTATAACTTTTAACCGAGCAATATTAAATCCAAACCAAAGCTTTCACGTTTTATTCATGATAGGTAAATATTTTATAAGGTAACATTAACGTGAAAATATTTTCTGTAAAAACTTATTCGGCCCGAAAAATCATAGTTTAAATAAATTAACATTAGGTGTTTGTCCTTGAAAAAAAATCCTATTCATAAATTTATTTTAAACGTCATCATAAAATTTATATAAAGGTACTGTTTGTTTAACAAAAAAGTGTGTTAATATATTTAAATTTTTTTACCGAAACTTATTAGATTAATATATTAGATGTTAAAGGGGTGTTCATCAGTGTGAATAAATATTCAGGATGTTAAGTTTAGATATAAATGTGATGAATAAGGTTCCACTTTTGTATTAACTTCGGTAGAAATCAAACTAACTTAAACTGATCAGCATTTAGGTGTACCATCTCGAATATTTATTCATATCGAACGTGGGTTCGATTCCTGTGGGGAGTTAAAAAAATGAGGATATTTTTTTACTTTATTGATTGTATTGACCATTGACAATTTTATTGACGATTTTTCTTATTTCCACCCGCAAGAGATTTGCAATAAGTGAATATTATTAGGACAAATTAAATTTTGCTTTGTTTCACTTAAATCAAGAGTCTCAGACGAGAAATCTTCATGTGGCGCACATGTGTTTCAATTTCATTGTTCGTTACGAAGGAAGGTTCTGGAAGGAAGTGAATTCAATATATCTCGAGAGCTTTATACCGAAAGTTTATATTATAGTAAGAAAATGCACTTTTGATAAAATTATTTTTTTACAAATACAATGATTTTTCTTTAAAAAATAAACGAATTTTTTGTACGAAAGAATTATTTTTCAGCTGAAAAATACCAATTTTCAACCGAATTCTTGAATTTTTAACTATAAAGGATCAAGTTTCAACCAACAATAGAGTAGTTATATATTTAGATAAACTAAATAAATAAATGATTTAACTGAACTGATCAGTTTTTATCTAAAATGATGAATCTTGAACTGGCATAGTTGGATTTAAAAAAAATTAATTTGGGACTAAAATGATGAATCTTTGACTGTAACATTTAAGTTTCTAACTATAATGATGAATTTTTAATCTAGAAGCTCAAGTTTTAACAAAAAGAAGACTTTCCAACAAAATACATAAATTTTCAACATATTAGTTAAATTTGCAGTTTCAAACCAAGTTTTCAATAACAAAGAAGACACTTATAAACCAAAAATTGACGTGTCAAACTTTTAGTTTAGAAATTTATTCAGAAAAATAGATGAATTTTTAACAAAATAGTTTACCTTTTAACCAAGTAGATTTATTTTCAACCAAACAAGAATTTGTCGTCGAAAAACATTTTTTTTTTAAAGACAAATTTTTAACAAGACATACGAACTTTTAACAAAATTCATAAATTTCCAACTTCATTTGCAGTAAAAAATGTATGCCTAACCAAAAAGAAGAGTTTTTAAGCAAAAAAATAGAATATTAAATTGAAATACTTATATTTGCAGTTGAAAAAAAATTTCAATGAGAAACTGACTAGTTCAAAAAGAAAAACCATTACATTTAAAAAGAAAGGCATACATTTTCAAAAAAAGCACGAATTTGCAACTGGAATAGATGAATTTGAAAGCAAAAAGACGATTTTTTAGTTAAAGTGATTAACTTTTATCTGTAATAATCAAACTTTTAACCAAAAAGGTTAGTTTTACAGAAAACGACGAATTTTCAACAACAAAAAATTCACTTCTGAACCAAAAATTAAAGCGTCGAACTTTTAATTTACGAAATTTATTCAGAAAAAAAGATGAATTTTTAACAAAATAGTTTACCATTCAACCTAGTAGATTTATTTTTAACGAATTAGGAATTTGTCGTCAAAGAAGATTTTTTTTTCTAAAAAAGACAAATTTTTAACAAGACATTAAATTTCCAACTAAACAAAAAAAAAGACTTTGAGCAGTAAAGAAGATTGTTCAACTAATTAAAATAATGAATTATCCACGAAAAAGTAAATAGCTACATTTGCAGTAAAAAATTTATGCCTAACCAAAAAGAAAAGTTTTCAACCAAAATGATTAAATATTCAATTGAAATAGTTACATTTGCAGTTGCAAAAAAAAGTTTCAACGAGAAACTAACTAATTTAAAAAGAAAAACAATTAAATTTTCGAAGAAAGCAATACATTTTTTAATAAATCACGAATTTGCAACTGGAATAGATAAATTTGAAAGCAAAAAGACGATTTTTTAGTTAAAGTGATTAACTTTTATCTGTAATAATCAAACTTTTAACCAAAAAGGTTAGTTTTACAGAAAACGACGAATTTTCAACAACAAAAAATTCACTTCTGAACCAAAAATTAAAGCGTCGAACTTTAAGTTACGAAATTTATTCAGAAAAATAGATGAATTTTCAACAAAATAGGTTACTTTTCAACTAAGTAGATTTATTTTCAACGAAACAAGAATTTGTCATCAAAGAAGTATATTTTGTTCTAAAAAAGACAAATTTTTAACTCGACATACGAATATTTACCAAAATTATTAAATTTCCAACTAAAAAAGACCATTTTTCAGCCGTAAAGAAGAATTTTCAACTAAAAAAAATAAGGCACTATCCACCATAAATTAAATAGCTTCATTTGCGAAGAAAGACATACATTTTTCAATAAATCACGAATTTGCAACTGGAATATATGAATTTGAAAGGAAAAAGACGATTTTTTAGCTAAAGTGATTAACTTTTATTTGTAATAATAGAACTTTTATTCAAAATGTTTGTATTACAGAAAACCACATTATTTATTTTCAACAAAATAGTTTACCTTTCGACCAAGTAGATTTATTTTCATTCAAATGACAATTTTTCTTTAAACAAGAAGATTCTTTTTTTACTAAAAAAGATCAGTTTTCATCAAAACATACGAATTTTTAAGAAAATGATTAAATTTCCCACTAAAAAATACAATTTTTCAGCAGTAAAGAAGAGTATTCAACTAAGGAAACAGAGGAATTGTCTAACAAAAACTAATAGCTTAATTTAAAGTAAAAAAATGTATGTCCAACCAAAGAGAAGAATTTTCAACTAAAAAGATGCAACATTCGATTGAAATAGTTACATTTTGATGTTGGAAAGAAAGATAATTTTCAACGAGAGAATAATTCATTAAAAAAGAAAAGCAATTAAATTTCCAATAGAAGTCATAAATTTTTAACTAAAATCATGAATCTCCAACTGGAATGGATTATATCGAAAGCAACGGTCAACAACACAAAAGTCACTTCTGAACTAAAGATTAGAGTTTAAAACTTTTATTTACAAAACTTACTTAACCAAAGAGATAAATTTTCAATTAAATTGATAAATCTTTAAGCATAAAAAATTATTTTTTAACCAGAAACTAACTTTCATGTAAAGAATTTTATTTGCATTACCAAAATTATTTTTTAAACAAAAACTTTTTACCGTGAAGAATGCATTTTCAACAAAAGACGTGAATTTTCAGCCAAAAATATAATATTTCATTGTTCTATGAAAGGAATTAATTTGAAATCTGAAAAAAATGTTCCTGGAAATAGTTCAATTATTTAATATAAAAACTACTTTTACAGATTAAGAATCATTTCCAGGTGTATAGAAATTCACTGGCAATTGCATCTTTTCTAGGTAGGACAGACACCGAGTTTCAACTTCTTACATTGTATATTCTGTTCAAAATGCCAAAAATATGTCCATCAGAGGTCAATCGACGCGGCATTTCATAAGTTTGCGCTAGCCGGGTAGATGATTTGCGACGGTATTGTAAATTTCCTATTCTTATGCAAAATTTATTTAATGAAGCATGTTAATTTGAAACGGCTTATCCAGAAATAGGCATGTCGGTAAGTTCTGAGACCTTTAACGAGGGATTTTCGTATTCGCAGATAATCTGGCTTTCAGCATATGACTAATTCAAAAGCGAAACTCGAGTCAGGGAAAATCCGTACCATCAAGATCCGGGATATCCAAGCTGATGTTATCCCGGAATATATTCAGGTGAGATTTACTTGGTGCGAATAGGGCTGGGAGATGCATCTATCATTTCTTCAGTTTTGCCACATGTGTATTCGTATTTCGCATTTCGTGCATGGCAAATATCACAGGTTTCTCGGGGAGAAAGGCTATGCCCGACGAAGCGAGTTATTTCTCTTGTATGACGCGACTAACCAAATTGAGACTCGATCGATTCGATACCATCTCCCAGATACCGTCTGCGGCTTCCGGGATCCTAATAAAATTTCAACCCCTTTCCGCCCGCACCCCGAGGCAAGGATGCACTAGCCTTGGGGATAAGACGACTTTACTCTCCACCGCCTTCAACATCGTTCCTCTCCTTTTCATCCCTTGTGTGCTATCTATTTCTCTGTCTTCTCTCTTCTGTTTCGATTTTTATTTTTTTCACTTTTTTTACTATCTTCTATATTTTCTCCCTCCTCTATTTAGAGAGCTTCATATATCAGGCGATGCTATTTTCAGTGATTTTTGACTCACCCGTATCCCTTTTGACAATTTGTATCATTTTAGTAAACCCCCACTAAAAATGTGATACGATACTAAAGCAGACTCCCCACCAATTTCTAAATACGAAATATAAATGTCATTTTCTATAACTGCTAATCGAATAATGAATAATAAGTTAGAACTAATTGGTAGTAGAGTGAACTTTTAACTATTTCAAACGACGCAAAACGTATATATTTGGGTATTTCAAGGCTGGAGTGGCCCCCACCTCTACCGTAATTCGCAAGGTGATTTTTTCAAGCGACGTTGATTGGATGTCCCAGCCTTGTATCGGCGCGCACAGTGTATGCATTTCTGTGCAGTTTGCGCATCACGCATGTCAGTGTTTCTCGAGTTTTTTATGTACGAAAAGGTAATGGAATATTGTAACAAATATAACATTTACCTGGAAAAATATCATTTGCCAACTAAAATTCTATATAATAGAATAAAAAACATGACGTCATGATGATGTTTGAATAGGTGTAAATGTCAGTAAAGTTAACATAGTTGGTACATATTAACATAAGACTGCATACACCTTTTCGGAGAAAAGATTCTTACCGCTTACCGCTCTTCAGACCTCTTTTTAATTGGTCGGCCGCTGATGCGGGCGAGACCGTACAGGAACCATGGTAGGAGGTGGCGGAACTGCGCAATTTGAAATATCCAAGAATGAAGGACTTGAAATAGGGAACCCTTAAAATAAGTGCATCTTGAAATAAGAAGGAGTTTAGTGCATTCTGAAAATACATTTAATTTAATTCTTTCGACTTTTTTTTTCTTCTAGAACATTGTTTATTTCAAAATTAATTTAAAGAGCAGATTAATTCGACATATCAGGTGTAGTCAATAAAATATTTTCTTATTTTTTTAAAAAAGGCCATTTTTGGCTTTATTCAAGAAACTTTCACTTTTCCTTACTTTTTTGCTTAAATTTAAATTGAATTAATGGAAACCTATAAGAAACTGTAACTCTTCCTTATTATCAGTTAATTCCTTTAGGTTCAAAAGTCTACCATTATATTTTCGGTTGATATTCACGTGTTTTTTTATTAATTCAGCTTTTTAAAAACTTAACGTTCCTGATCATATAATAAATTTGTTGGATGAAACTTTATCACTTTTCCGAAAATTTAGACATTTTTTAGAAATTTGTTTTATTTTAAAATAAAATTAATTTTCTTCGCTGCAAATGAAAGCTATTACATTTATGATTGAAATTCTGTTTTTTTGGTAAAAAATTTATTTAATTTCTTGATAATTTGCTATTTTAGGATAAAAAATAATCTTCTTGGTAGAAAAAGTACCCTTTTTGGTTTAAAATGCTACTACTTGGTTGAAAATGAATCTGTTATGTTTGAGGTTTAAACTATTTTGTTGCAAAATTTATCCTATTTGGTTGAATTTATCTGTTTTTGATGCGAACATTTGGTTTTAAATATTTTTATTTTAAAATCACACTGCTTTAGTAGAAAAATAAATTTTCTGGTTAAAAATTAAACCATTGATATAATTTAAATGTGAACTAAAATATGATATTAATTTAACAGATTATTGTCCGCCCATAAACTATTTTTACCCTTTTTGAAAAATTCTTTTTTCCCGTTTCCAAGTAACCACGTTTTCTTTTTTTTCGATTAAATTTGAACTCAATTAATAAAATGGGTTAAATATGACAGAAAATTGAACTATTTTTTAAAATTCGATTCATTCTTCGTTTCTATCTTTTTTAGATTAAATTCAACTATTTGTTTTAAGATCCATATTTTTTGTTAGAAATTCAATTACTTAGTTAAAAATACATGAATTTTGTTGATAATACATCTGTTTTTGTAGCAAATTAATTGTTCTAAGTACAAAGGAAACATCAGGGTTTAAAATTCATCTCTTTGGTGAAAATTTTAACTATCTTGCTAAAAATTCGCTTTTTTGGTCGAGAATTAATTTTCTTTATTAAAAATGTAACTTTTCCATTATCAGTTCAAAATTGATATTTTAAATTGAAAATTGATTTTTTCTGGATAAAAATTCAGCTATTTCGTTAACAATTCGTCTTTTTAGTAGTGAATTAATCTTCTTGGTTTCAAATTTACTCTTTTTGGTTAAAAATACGACTGCTTCATAAAAAATGAATCCGCTTTAGTTTCCAAATTAACTTTTTTGCTAACAAATCGTTCTATTTTAGGTTAAAACCCAATTTCCCTTGACAATTTAACAATACCAATTTTTTGGACAATTTATCATTTTAGTTCAAAGCTCAACTATTTAGTTTACAATAACTCCGTTTTAATTGAAAGTTCCAGAAATTGCTTCGAAATCCATTAATTTTGTTCATAATGCATCTATTCTTGTCGATTCATTTTCCTTATCAGAAATTTCTATTTTATTCCCTTTTTGGGTAATAATTTATATTTGTAATTAAAAACTGATTTGTCGTGGTTGAAAGTTTCATGTATTTTATTGATGAATTATTCTAGATTTTAAAGGATTTACAAAAGATTTTAAGGCTTGTCGAATTATTTTTAGAAAATTTGAATGAAATGAGAGAGTTCTAATTGAATTTCGTAGATTTGAAGAAATTTCATGATACCTTTCCTTTCCTATCATCCCTAGCATGGTATCTATCCCTTTTCCTGTCGTTTCTTCCCTATTATTTTTTCAATTTTTGTACTGTCTTTTCCATATTTCCTTCTTTTTATATGTAGTTATTTCCCTAAGTTCTTACTCTTTGTACTTATTTCCTTTGGGAACGTCCATTAGTTACTTTTATTCTTTCTCCTCTTTTTGTTAAATTTAGTACTTCAATAAGGAAGATATTCTTTGAGTTTTTTGCAAGCCGAATCATCTGTTTGCCACAAAAATTGTAATACGTGCATAAAACTCACAGAAAATCTTCCTTTAAGATGCACAAATTTAACAAAAATTGTGACAAAAAAGGAAAATGGTGGGCTTTTTGTGATAATATCTAAATAAGGTTAAAATTGTTAAAGGTTTCCAGAAATAACCACCTAATTTTTACTGAAAAAAAACAGCATAGTTTATCGTGATAAAATAAGCACCATTCCTGAGTTTACAAACGTCTTAAAAAAGTTGTAAAATTTATGCTCATAGAAAATTACGACTGCCTTTTTTAGTTCTTTCTAACGTTTAAATGATCCTTTGAACTGAATCAGTGAGAGTTTGTAATGGTTAAATCAGTATTAAGCGTAACTACTGGCGAAATACTGATTTTCTGATTTTGACTGAATGAACCAGTATGTGACAAAACTAAAGCAGTTACTGAAATATAAAAAAGTAAAGAATGCTATGTGTCATAACTATAACCCGTTCACGAATAGCAATGTGTACGACTGACTACTGTTATTGAAAAGGACCTTACTGATTAAATCAGTAACTTAATTTTACTGAGTAAACAAAGAAAATCTCAATGATTGCCAGTTACAAACTTCTGGTTTTTTCAACAAGTGAGCTTTCACTGGTAATCATTAGCATTACATTGGTTCTTTTCAGAAGAGTAAATTAATACTTTTAAATGTTTAAAAATTGATCTAAAAAGAATAATTGGGCCAGTGAAAGTTTGAAATCAGTTGAGAATTCAACTCTATGGCTATCAATAAAGAATGCACTAAATTTAAAAAAAACGATTTCAAAGACCCTTTCTCTTTTTTCGTAATTAATGAATGGAAAAAGAAGAACAAGATGATGCCGCAAATAAAGAAGGACAAAACAGAGGGAAACAAAGAAAATAAAAAGGAAATGCAGGAGGAAATAAATAAGAAAAAAAGAACGAAAACCTCAAGAAATGTAAACGAAATAAATATAAAAGCACTAGCACATCCTCCCTTTTCTATTTTCTTCCTCCTGTATTTCTCCTTTTATCTCCTGAGCTTCTTGAAGTCGAATCCACTGTAAAACAGATAAATAATAGGCGTGCAGGAATTCCAGTGACGGTGGCGGAGATGCGGAATGGGGTGAGATCTGTCGGTGAATTCACGTAGGAACTTAGGTAGCTGAGTCTCCCGGAGTTTCTCAGAGTTGTGGTGGTAGTTGGTATCTCTGCTCCCAAGCCATAAAGGTTATCGCTATTACGCTTGTGTGATACCAGTATGTCTCTGAGTGGGTGACTTCTGGCCTGCGTGCCCTGGAAGCTGCTGGGCACTAGGTACTATCCCAACATTAGGGTATATAGTAGTTAGTTACTATCCTACTGTCCAGGATGAGTAGAATGAATTAGCTTTGAGCTGACAGGGTGGCCAAAAAACTTCATTTTCTGAATTTCTTGACTTAGTGTTCCTTAACCCTGACCATTATTATTTCTAGACTAATACTCTCATTCTGTTATACTTTACCTGCTCTACTAGGCCTCCTTTCACCTTATTTCCCTCCCCTCTCATAATTCCTCTCCTAAAACTTCCCACACTGTCTCACCAATACTATCTGTTACCTACTTCCTCTTACATTTTTTCCCCTACTTAATTTACTTGTCCCCTCTTACTTCCCCGTACTTTCCCTACTTTCTTCCCTCGTAAAAAGTATGACGTACGATTATATAGTTGAAACTATAAGGGTTTTTGCCAGGGTGACGAAACCCAAACGATAACGGTGTGACCAAAAGATATACCCCCTACTTCCTCATCACTTCCTCCTCCTCTATTTCTCCATCTCCTCACTTTCTAGATAAGAAACCCTTTCCCCTCTTTCTCTTCCTCAGCCATCCTTTCCCTTCCCTACTTAACCATACTACCCCTCCCTACATCCCTCCCATTTGCCAGCTTTCAATCAATTCCGCTACTTCCTATACCCTTATTTTTTATTTATCATTTTCTTCCCTATTTTTACTTAAGCTATTTTCCTTTCCCATACCCTCCCTTTACCATAATTCCTTCTACTTGAGGTATTGTTATATTCCAAATAGAAAAAAGTATCTTATAAGCAATGTCACTTCTTTTTAAACTTTACAAGTCGCTATTGTTTAATCATGAAACGCCATCGTAAGTTTGTTAATAAATCAATCAAATATGTTGTTTTATTTCCAATATTACAATTTTTTTATTGTATAAAAAAGTTAAATAATATATTTGAAAAATTATAAATAAGTATAGTTAGATCATAAAAGTTTATGAAAGGTTGTTCGTAAGTCAATCTATGAGTCTCACAAACGCAAACAAATATTTCTAGTATGCAAAATTAATAATAAGCTTAAAAAAAATTATAAGCCGGTATTGCTAGATTCTAAGAAAATATGGAAGGTTCTTCAATAGGTCTTCCGACGCGTCTCAAAGACGTGAAAAAATGTTTTAGATACTTCATTGTTCCTAATATCAAATAATATGAAAAATATCAACAAAGATCAATTTTCAACCAAAAATGGACAAACTAAATTTACAGAGAAAAATGTTAAATTATTAAACAAAAAAAATTTTCAACTAAATAGTTAAATTTTCAAAGAAAAAGATAAATATTCAAGTGAATATGATAAATTGTTCAACCAAAAAAAAAGGAGTTTTCAATAAATAAGTATTTTTCAGTCAAGAGATAAACCTTCAATAACAACAAATAATTTTTAAGTTGGAGTAGTTAAATTTTCATATGAAAAAATTATTTTTTTACCAAAAAGCAAACACAAATTTCAATTAAAATCATTAATCTTTAATTGTAGTAGTTAAATTGTTAGTCATGAAAAGTATTTTTGGCCCAAAAAAACAACTAATTTTCATTAAAATGACGAATCTTTATTACAAAAATTATTTTGTAATAAGGTGGTTTAAACTTTCAACTCAGCAAGTCAATTGTCAACCACAAAAGATACTTCTTTAAAAAGATATTTGAATCGTCATATAAAGAAGATTATAACAAAACAGTTTCATTTTTATCCCAAAAAGAAAAATACTTGGATTTTGAAAAAATATTTAGATTTATTAAAAAAATTGAATTTTCAATCCAGAAATATATCAGTTGAATTTTCAGTACAAAAATATTACTACTAAGCAAAATAGTATAATTTTCAACAGAAAAGTATTACTTTTTTTAATTTTTTGAATTTTCAAGCAAAAAAATATATTTTTGAACTAAAAGTCTAATTGGAGGAAAACGTATAAAACAAAAGTAAATGAAAGTAGAAATCTACTAAATTTTTCATTTTCCCTGACCATTAATATTCATATGCAAAAATTCTAATCTTGTAACGTTTTCTCACAAAATCGTTTATAAACGCAATAAAACAGTTTTCAATGTAAATGAAAAAAAAATTAATGTATTATCATTGGCAGTTATTTCAAGAACCTTTCATAGAAATTCTCTGAATTTTGACAAATTTTTTTTAAATCCTTTACTTTTCCCTGGCCAATAACATTCCCCGACCTTATTCCTAATTTCCAGATTATCCTTGAATAACGGAAACTGTGTTAAATAATACTTTATTATAGGTTTTTATATCAAATTTTGTCAACAGAAAAATAAAATTCATTGAAATAAATAGATTTACATAAATATTTAAATATATTGGTAAGGTTTTATTATTAACCTATATACTCGAAGACAATTAGTCTGATGATTTTAAATTACAAATATGTTTTTTATCTTTAAAAAAACTATTTTGTAACATATTCAAGTCTCATAACAAGTCTGATTCCTAACTTTCTAGCATTTAAATTCAATAATTTAGAAAATCTTAATAGCTAATAGTTTTTATTTGAGAAATAATTGGACTTTTTTAAACTTATTGTATCTTTCCCAAAAACTATTTTTAATAACTATTTATTAAAATTTAAACTTTACATTAATATTTTTAAATATATTTTTTAAGACAATGTAATTAACCTTAATGTCTAATTATTAAATTTTAAATCAGTATTTAGGTTTAGGCGTCAAAATTGAAATGTTTAGATTTAAGCTTCACAGTGGAAGAATTTCCGATTAAAAAAACTAACATCGAGAACCTAGATTTCAGAGTGTCAAAATATCCTTTCATAGGACGTTCTGTAAGGGATACATTAATTTCGTAAAGTGCTATTACCGAAATTTTCACGACCCTTAAGTTTGCTATGGCTGTATATTTCATACATTTGTAATTAATTATTATAAATAAACTAAGCATTTGATTAAAAACCCGAAACCATCTTTAGATGTGTTTTTAAACAATTAAATTGTTGTACCATGCTGCAATTGTTATAAACAAAAACACCTTTGGATTCGTATTCAAAATATCTATTTTGCTTGCTCAGCTTAGTTTTTTTAGAATTTTTTACAAGTTTCCAATCCACATGTCCATTTGCAGAATTACGTAGAACATTCTTTAACAACTTTGTTTAAACAGAAATCCTACTTGGATATTTTCAAAAAAAAATCCAAAGGCATTGTTGATTCCTTATTGGACGCTTATCTTGTGTATCGTGCTTTGCAAAGTTTGAAATTATTAACAAATGATTTAATTGTTCAGAAAATTATTTAAAAAAGGTGCACCTAGAGATTTTGAATAAAAATGAACCTCTTCGGATCAAAAGGGGATACGCGTGGATTAAGCCATCTGTTTATGATATCGCAAAAATTTGTAAGTTTCATAGTTTTTGAATAAATTGGTAAAAATAGATTTTTTTAAAAATAAAAAATTTCAATATTTTTTCACTTAAACTCGTCCTAACTTAGTCAATTTTTAAAAGTTTTTGATTCTGTTGACAGTAAATTACGTGTTAAAGTCTTCTTGAACTATTCGAGAAAGAAAAATGTGAATATTTTAATAAACAAGAAAGTTGGTTATTTTTCTTCAAAACTTTGTAGAAATCATGAATTTCAACCTTCAAGCGGTTCGTTTATCGAGCGAATTTCAAGCAACGGAAAACTTTCAGTAACAAAGTTGTTGATTAAGGTTCAAATAAGTTTTCTGAAAAGGTTTAAATTATTCGCATTCATGGTTGAAAAATTATGAGTGTTTTAAATTACAAGCGAAAGTCTTGACGCTGCCCTATGCACGTGTTGCAGCGGACGTGAAGGTCAAATCTGATATCAAAATAATACTCAAGATATCATCACTGAAATCATTGATTTATTAGACATTTTGAACACCAAATTATGAAAATAATTCCTTATTTTAAGCTACTTTTAATCATTTTAGTCACTTCCTTCAGTTACTTCGGCATCTCGGATCTGAATTTTTATTTAAAAAAATACTCCTTCGAAAAATTCGTTTCCTTTAGGACTTCAGTAATTATAGAGATTGTTTACATCCTTCACTTTAACAGCTTTTAATCTAATTCGAGGTGAAGGAGTTTTCGAAGGTTTCTCTAGTTAAAGAGTAAACATTCATAATTTTTTAACCATTAAAGCGATTGATCTGAAAATTCTCAGAAAAATTCTTTAAACCTTAATAAACAACTTTGTAACTGAAAGTTTTTCGTTGCTTGAAATTCGCTTGATAAACAAAGCGCTTGAAGGTTGAAATTCATGATTTTTGCAAAGACTCAAAAAAAAATTACCAAATTTTTTGTTTATTAAAATATTTACCTTTTTCTCCCTCAGCTAGTTTTAAAAGACTAAAAAATGTAATTTAGTATTAATTATAATGACAAATTCTGAAAATTGACTTAGTTAGCGCGAGTTAAAGTGAAAAAAGTTTGAAATTTTTTGTTTTCGAAAAGTCTAGTTTCTATCAATTACTTCAACAACTGTAAAACCTACAAATATTTGCTAAAAGAAAAAAAGACGTGCCTTAAACTTGTCTAGATGTACCAGTCCTTAAAATTCACATTCGAACGATTTTAAACATTTTCTGGACAATTATTCTCAGGCTGAATCCACGCGTATCCTCTTTTGATCCGGAGAGGTTCAAATACAATGGTGTTTTTTTGCTTTTTGGACAAAGTTTTAAAAATCCATAGGCAGAGAAAACCTAAGGGTCGACATTTCCCTAATTTCCCCCTGATGTCCAGGTTTTGGCTGAGCTGCGGCCACCCTGGAAAGGATACCTGGTTCGCCAGTTCACTAGTCGAGTATGTGAAACAATGTGGCTTCGCATGCACTGTTATTCGCTTGCTGGTCTCGACTAATGCTAATACTTGCTGTTTGCGTGGTTGTTACCTTGTACATCATAACTAAACGCTCGATACCACCTATCTATTATTTGCCGAAGCAGCTGTGAATAGAGTGCACTCAGCCGCAGCTACGGATGTACAGACGTACAATAGGTAACCAGCGTAACTCTGCATATTAACTTTGCTGTAAATTTCGAAAATTAATCATCAGGCTTTGTTACGATAATTAAGCATTTTAAGAACATTTGGGAAAATTCTAGCAACACAAAAAAAAATTTGAATTTTGTTGCATGGAAAATTTGATGCTATTAAAGTTTACATGCTATTTTGCAAAAGCTTATCAGATGATGGAATAAAAGCTGTCGTCTACTGTGTCCTTAACAGCAATGGGGAAACGATAAAGTTTACATTAATTTGAGCTATAAATCAGTTTACCAGATTTATATCAACTTTGCGCTTACTTCATTATTATTTTTTATTTTTAATAATATTTTTAAAAAAGAATTTGATACTACAACAAAACCAGCGGTTGTTTTCAAACAAAAAGAAAAATAGGAATCGAATTTATTTAGATGTTGGAACATTAGAAGGATTTCTAAAACGATAAATAGGTAGCAACTCTAATTAATTTCAGCATAAAATTAAGTTTAAATTTTAATAATTAAAAATCAATCCCAATTTAAAATTATATTTCAAATTTTTTTTTAAACAATTGTTTCATGAATAACATGTCGGACTTCCGTTTCCGGTATGAAAGTGTAAAGTAGCGGGAATTGTGGTTGCTGAGAGTTTCGATAATTGTGGTGAAA
>JAAAKG020191464.1:0-24606 GCA_010014905.2 Druon quercuslanigerum
CTTGACTTCGAGAAGCGGACCATGTTCGTTATCAAATTTTCGGCACCAGCATGTTTTTGCATAAACTCTAAGTTATGCTAATGAGAAAAGTTTTTCTTTCAAAAGAGATATCTCAAATTGTATAAAGGACCATAACTTCTGCATGCATTAATATAATGTATTAACATAATAAGTGAATCGACTCATCATAAATCAACGAGCCTTTTCTATACGGCATTTACTTAAAATTATGGTAACGAAAAAGGTTTAACTACAAATTTTTGAATTTTATTTATTGGTAATTCTATTTAGTAAATTTAAATTATCGATTATAATTATAAAAAATTTGCAAACAATGGATAACTACATATAAATTTTAGGATTGGCCTCATGCTAAAAATTTTCAAACGTCGCATGATTTTATATTAGTTTTCAATCGTTTGCACAGTTTTTATCTAAGCAGAGACAAAAATACTCTGGTTGTTTACTGTGTGATCACTAATGAACATACATACCTAAACTCCAAGTACTATAATATATAATTAGTAATCATAAAATAAAATAAATATCAAAATATTCAAATTATATAACTTCAACTGTTTATAAATTGTGAGTAATTATTACGAATGAGGACGAAATCTGTATCCGAATAAGGTACCCTACTAACACAGAATCAAGAATCCAACAAGCAAATTTAGACAAACACCATAAAACGTTCCTTTTGCGATCTGAAAAATAATTTCCTAAAAAATAACACAAAAATAATAACTACTTTATTATACGTCACATATATTTATATGTCACATTATTTATATGCAGTAAGATTAAAACGCTGTCAACAATTAAAGATTGCAATTACGCGACGACAGATAATAATTATAATGAGGTGGACAGAAATTATTCTCTTCCTGATAATGGTCGTATTAAATTGTTTAATACGTTTTTATCAAACTTTATAGTTTTAAATAAAATCCCCAGGATTTACTGTGTTTCTATGTAAGCATATGATTTGGATTCAAGCCGTCAACTTTTCGCTTCCGCTTCAACTCAATGTACTTTCTCGAACTCTTTCACGAAATCTATTTTTTTATAATATTTTCTTAAATATTACATATATATTATTAAATGTATTCCTTGCTTTTGCTGCTTTCTTATATGTTATTGGTAAATATATAACAATTTAATGGGATATTTATCACTGAAGTACACCAAAAGCCAACTAAGATTTTTTTCTGATGCAAGTTTTAAATTTAAATATGAATTTATTCTTTAGAAAAAATATGTGTGTATCACATAATTAATCCTTTTCTTTCAGAGATGAAGTCACGAGATCTCGCATATATGTTTAACTGTTTTGTATAAAATTTGTCACTTTTGGAAAAAACGTAATCTTTTTCTACTCAAAATGCAACTTCAAAAGATTAATTTTGATCGCTTGAGGTATCTACGATTTTTCTACAAATTTATCATTTCCGGATGAAGTCGACTGATTGTTATGCAAAATAAAAATATTATTTATTTACAATATCAATTATTTTCTACATTGGCCATTGATCATTTATTTTCCTGGATTAAAAATTCAACTATCTGGTTGAAAATTAACTTTTCTATTGTCATTTTTACTTGACATATCTGAACTCTCTACAAATAGATTTAAATTTTCTCAAAAATGTTAAGAGAATTATGTTCATATAATCTTGAAAAAAAATTAAAAAAAGTTCTTCGAAACTGTTATTTAGTATTAAAAATTATTTTTAACCTAGAAATAGATAAATGCACGTGCGACTGATAATGCTAATTAAATTTAAAATGTTTTAAAATTATTTTTTAACAGAATATTTCGCATCCTATATATGAGGGTTTCAAGAGGAAATAAGACGACTTGTACTCGTATTTACCATTTTAAAGAAAATACCGTTCTCTCGAAATAATGAGTATTTTCAATTTCAACATCGGCTGAAAAAATTAAAATAGTTTGGCAAATTTGTACTTGAATAATGAAGAAATATTGTCAGTTTTATTGTGGAAAAACTATTTTTCTGCAGTAGCTAATTTTTATTGTGTAATTTGCTGATCTTAAAATCTTTTACAAAAATGTGTCCTCATCTATTATGATAACATTGATAGTTTGCGAGAAAATAAAAAAAAATCATTTTTTCTAAAATAAATTTTTCTTATAAGAAAAGTTACTTACTAGTCTAGTTCGCGCGCTGCATTTTTAAATTTTTATCTATTTCATGTACACAATGTAAATTGAGCAAAGGAAACTTTTACAACGTGTACTTTCAGTATTTGCAGAATAACTGTATTAATCCGTTTGTAAATAAAGTACAACGCAGCTCCATTTTCCCGTCTCATAATGAGAATTTTGATTATCATATTAACAACCTCAAACATTGGTGCACATCCAGGTAAAATTAATTATTTTTTAAATTAAATTTTGGCTCCTTTCGAGAGTTGTGGAATGCTTTTGGTGATTTACACAAGCAATGATCTCGAAGTAGCCTGACCTCTGGACCATCAGTTGAATAGTTTATGGTGCGACAAGAGCTTTGGTTGATTCATATAGAGAGCTACAACCGAAGATGGCTCAAAATACCAATAACGCTTTTATTAAACAAACGAAAAGATTGGCAGGGTAACATAAAATGCACCCCGTGTTCAGTGCGTGATTACCTACATAACACCTGCTAGAAATTTTAAAGGCAAGGGTTTGAGATCAAGCAGCATGTTACATAAAAAAGACTGCTATTATATATGGCAAGGATAAGAATACGGAAGGGAAAGGGGTGGTTTAGAGAGAATTAACCGTTTCTCGTTAAACCACTGCGCCTCTTCAGCGATCTGCCTGTTTTCTGTAAAAGCTTTGCGCAAACCCAAAATTGTCAAAACTTTCTTAAGAGTCGTGCACGAGTTCTGATACACACTTGTTACTGCTCAAGAGATGAAGACACTTGAAGAAACACTAAGAGGAAGAACGTCTCCCCTGCAGTACCAAATGGTATAAAAAACTTCTGCTTTGAAGAAGTTTACTTCCATGCAACAACATCCAGCACGGATCTTCACTTTATCTTTAGAAACGAAGATGACCATTCCGCAGTGGCTGGTCTTGAAACGCTCTGTATTTATAACGAAGAAAAGCCACATGTCCAACTCAAGGAACAAGAAGCTGTATGATAACTTTTCCAAATTTGCTTTATAATGACAGTATTTTCCAAAAGTTTGGTCACGTGTGCTGCAGAGAGATTATGCTAATTGGCAGATGCATCTGCAAATCAGCAGCAAAGCACCAGCGCTGGCTATTAATGGCCTGGTTTTACGTCCGAAAAGCTATCAATTTAAGCTTCCATAGACTTCTCATCTGATTGTTGGAAAGCTTGAATGTTCATTTACACATAGTGAGATGCATACAGTGATTGATGTTTTTTGGAAACCCAGATTAACTATCTTATCTAAAAAATATAATTTCACAATTAACAGGTTTACCTACCAGCTAAGTGTTTTTAAAGGCGCCATCGTGAGCCCTCTCTTATCTTGCATCACATTTTTGAGGGTTGTATTAAGTACGCCTTTAATACAGGCTATACTTTTTGTCCTACCCTCCATGAAAACATGCATGTTAAGCAAATAAAGTATGTTCGGTATTCTTCACAATTTCAAATTACAATTAAAAGAAAGAAAGCGTCTTCTTAGCAGAAGTAAGACTTTAGGGTCCAGAAATACAATTTTTTAAAAGATAAATATAATTTTCTCCATATTCTTACTTCCATGGTATTCAACAAATTCCTAAATAAGGCATCATATGCTTACATAGAAACACAGTATATCCTGAGGATTTGATTTAAAACTCTGAAGTTTTATAAAAACGTGTTAAACAATTTAATACTACATTTATCAGAAGAGGATAATTAGCATTACTGTATGCAAAGATCGTTATAAACAATAAAAAATTGTTAAAACAAGTATGTTTGTTATATTGCATTACATTTTACATCACTTAGTGAAAAGTTAAGAAAAATGTAAGAATTCAAAACAAGCAGAAACTTTCCTGCATTATTCAAATTATGTATCATTAACAATAATATTAAATTATTTAACCCATTAACTTTTCAATATTAATAAATTATACATCTCACTATAATTGGAAATTGGCTTTCATTGAGGACAAAAACTGTTTTGTTTCAGATTCGTATTTTTGGTTGAGGATTTATCATTTTAGTTGAAAACACATTCTTTAGTTCAACATTTTTTTTAACTTGAAAGCACAACTAAAAAGTATTTAAATTATATTTAGTAACAAAATTTTGTTTTCATTCCACTATTAATCTTTTAGGTATATAGTTTCTTTTATACCTAGAAGAATTTATAAATTAGGATATTGTTGCAACCCTGAATAAGGCACCGTTTATTGCAAATAATATATTTTCGATAATGTAAAGGGGGCCTGTATGTATATATTCTTCTTTATTTTCACTTGAATTAGTAAATTTATGCAATTGCAGTTTATTACATTAACACCACAGAAAAAAATTAGTGAGTTTTTTTAGAAGGTAGCGAGTAGGTCTAAATAGGATTCAGATTCAAATTTCATCAAATTTTACGTCAGAACAGTCACAAACATGATTCATCATTAAAATAATAATGTCGATTTGAATCATATAAAACTTACTTTCTTCTCGCCTCTTAACAAATTTCACAAAAAGATTGACTTTTAGTAAGTGAAAGCTTGTTTTATCTCGAAAAAGAATTTATATAACTTTTCTGCCTCCAATTTTTGAAATTAATTAAAAATAATGTCCAATATTATCATTTGTTCAATATTTTTTTCTTTTTGTTTTTTTTAAATCTAGAAAATACGGTTTAACTATAAAATCTTATCATTTTAGCGATGAGCATGAAAAAAACAATCAGAATTAAAACCCTTGCATGTTTAAAACTTTTTTATAATATATGATTCTTCATCTTTTTAAAAAATATGGTCAATAACGAAAACAAATTTAATACCGAAGCTGTTTAAAAGTGACAGAGCTCACTTTCTCACTTGGGGTTCATTTTTTTTTAAAAGAAATATGTGTTAACAATGCTCGGTTCGTTTTAATTAACGATACCAGGTGATAAATATCCATGTAGTGTTGATTTAAAAACAAATTAATTAAAAGATTTATTAAAAAACAAATATTTTTGCCTTTATACCTAACAGACAACTTTAAAATAATATTCTAGGTAATTGTTCTAAATGTTTACTAGCTTTGGTTGTGGTAAACAAATTTCTTCAACTCAATAATTTAATGTAAATATAAATATCTCAGATGTATAATTTTTTTTCTTGGGCCTTTAACTTACAAGATAATAACTGAGTAACCATGCAATATAAATCAATAATACGCTAGAAAACTAATCAGATAGACTGTTAACTAAACTCTTCTATAACGCCTGAATCCGTTTTATCCATATTTAAAAAAATGGGGATTATTTATGCTCTGATCATCTTTAATTTTTTTGGTGAATATAATACTATAATATATCTATAATTGTTTTACTAACATACATAAACTTTCTGCAAATCAAAATTTGTAGGATCTAATCTTCCTTATAATTGTTTTTTTTACAAGTCTATGTGACTTTTTCAGAAGTGAACACGAATTTAATCTGAATTTATTTTGAGGCGATTCAAGAATGTGTATGTTGCAAAAAATAGAATCAGGAAAATATTCCCCTCCCCATCTCTATGTAAGAAACTTTTAAAAAATATTTTCAGCAATGTCCTGTTAAACAAGTTTCGTTACTTGATACCCGAAACACCTAAATGACTATTCCTTTTAAGAATCACTTAAAAATATACAATTTCCTATTCTATACAATGAACATTAAAGAATGTTCAGATGCAAATTATCAAAAAAACAAGTATTTCCAATTTTACATTTTAAAAATTCAAGAATTTTTAGTTGTACCTCATAAACATTGTAGAACTTCGAATAGTAAATCTTCAAAATTAAAAAACAGCTTATTGTGATATAAAATATTAAAATTACCTAGAAATTTATTTCTTCACTTCTGATACTTTCTGGGATAAAATCTTATCTTTTAACAGTAATATGTATACAAGAGAGTGGGGCATGGTGCCGGGCTTTGTCTTATAAATCCTAACTAAAATGTGATTCCTCGGTCATGCATTTTGGTCAGCGTACCCCATACCATGGGGCATGGTGTCCCTCATATTACTGCTGGTTTATTTCAATAATACGAGCATTGCAGAATAAAAAGTGTACAATATAATAATTCTAGGGAGCATAATAAAATAAAGAAAAATTACTCGAGACATGATGAAAACTAAATAATTATTATCTTATCAATCAAAGTAAAGTATGTGGCAAACCTTAGTTATAACCTCTTATTCCTTAAAAATTCTATTCAGCGAGTAAATATATGAGATTGCTTCTAACAGATATCTTATTTACCAAGAGACGCCACACTTGCGAATTAAAATATTTTTTGCAACCTAAATTGAGGAATGTTAACAAAATTCAGAAATATTTAAATTAAATTTAAGAAGGACATAAATATGCTTAAACTTGCGATTGTCAGAGTACAAGGATACCTTCCCGTGGAGAAAAATTTCGGACTTTAAAAATAATTTTTAAACAATGGAAACTGATATTGATGTAGTTTCTTGCCTAAAGATGGTTTGATGATTTTGATTAATGTTCTAACAAAAAACAAAACAAAAATAAACAAAAACTAGGAAAAAAGATTTCACACAGTTTGGACAAAAGTGATGATTAATTTTTTCCTCAATTTTTTATTTCTAAAAATAAACTCAGAGCAAAACGAAATTTTAAGGTAAGTCAGGTAATTTCAGAAAGTAGGAAAATGTCAGAAAAGTAAATTTTATTATTATGGTTAATAAGCGCGACCATATGGTTGGAAACTAATTTATTTTGGTTGGTGATTCATCATTTTATTGGAAAAACGTTTTTTGTTACAAACTTAACCATTTTGCGGAAGATTATGATTTCTATTTGAAAAGTAATTGTTTTTATCGAAAATTTAACTTATATGTGTTTTTTTCAAAATTTATCTTCCTAAGTTGGAAATTAAAATATTTGGTACAAAAAATCGTTAAAAATTCATATAATTTGTTACAAATACATCCTTTTGGTTAGACATTGATATTTTTTGTTAATTATTTTTTCAATTCAAAATTGATATTTTGAACTGGAAATTTAATACTAAATTTCTTTGAAAATTGATCTTTTTTGGTAGAAATTTAATCTTCTTGGTTAAAAATTATACCATTCAAAATTTACTTTATTTCACACAAAATGATTTATTATACTGACATTTTTGCTATTCCATTTTTAGTTGAATATTTATTTGTTTTACACAAAAATGCAACTAATTGTTAAAAATCGGTCATTTTTTGGTAGAAAAGTATTGTCGGTAGTAAAAACGTCTTCTTTTTAGTTAGAAATTTATTTCTTTATCTCGAAATTTAACAATTTTTTTTTAAACTAGATTCTTTTTTGGTTGAAGATTTATTCTTTTAACAGAAAATTGAACTTTCTTATTTCTGGCAGATTACTTTTTTTAGTGAAAATTTATATATTTGATTTGAACTGCATCATTTGTAAAAGAAAATGTATCTTTTGTGGTTGAAATTGAATTATTTTGTTGAAAAATCTTTTTTCTTTTTGTAAAAAACTATTGTCTTGGAAATTGATCCTTCTGAGGAGAAAATGCATGCACTTTGTTTTAAATGAATATTTTTTGAAAGAAAATTAATCTTTTGGGTAGAAAATTCTGATAGAATGTGTTTTATATATATTTAGAAACAAATTTTTTTGCATTAACGTTATTAATCTTCCATTTGTATGGTTGTTTTTATACCCAGATAAAGTAAGTTTTATCATTCCATTTTAGCGCCTCTCTCGATTTAAAGCTATAGATTTTCCCGCTAAATTTAAATAATGTAATTATTAATAATAAAGATAGAGAACACGATTTTTTAAATCATAATTCAAAATGCTGATAATTGCTTATGAGATTTTAAAACTACATAAAGATCGAGCATATTCTCGAGCACATTCTCATTGAGTCCAGTAGACCCTAGTCCAACTTTGCGTCTTCATATTTTCTAAGAGATGGTTTAAAATTGAACTAATTATTAATAAAATAATAAAATAATAAATCAGCAATTTTTAGTAATAATTATAAATTAATAATTCGGCGCCTCTACTCCATACTGATTTTTGTTCTTGCGTTTTTACAACATAAAGAAATTTTTAAAAAGACAAAACAATTTTTCGCTTAATGTTCATTGGACCCAGTGTGACCAATATGTTATTTTTAGGCGGTGTGACCAAAACGAGTTAATGAAATGTAATCTTCTTTCTTTTTGCAGAGTTAAGTATACAGTTCGATTGCCTACCTAATGGTGAACCTATTCCTAATATTCCTCGTGGTGCTTCTTCTAAGTCTCCTGACAAAAATGCTCCTGACAAAAATTCTTCTGAAAAAAATTCTCCTGAAAAAAATTCTCCTGACAAAAATTATCCTTCCACGTCTTATTATCCTGCTGAGCGTCCTTCTCGTATCAGGTCCAGGTCACCACCAGTATATGCCAGCTGCCTGGTGCCACCTAGCTCAATGTTTCTATCTGATGGAACTAAATTTCAACTTGACCAGCTTCAATTCATTCGGATTTCTCCCTATGAGAATCCACACAGGGTATTTGAACTTCGAAGATACACTTTTCCCACGAACAAATCAATTCAAATATCTGCAGGGCGCAAAGTCTATGGGCCGATTCCAACCCAAGAACAAATTGTGTTATCAACATTCGATGGTGACGTGTTTGCAATCTTGGAGAGAAGTCATGTTTTTATTGGAATATATACATATAATCGCCGCATGCGCACAAAAGCGCGGGCAAAAATCAACACGAAAAGCGGCGTGGTTACGTCAATGACCCCAGAAGAAGTTAAAGATTCTCCAGTAGGCCTTATGCGTCCAATCCAAACTTATTTTAAAGTAGAGCGTTTAAACTTCAGTTATCCACACCATTAATTCAATTACAAAAAATTTATAAATAAAATATAAAATTCTTTGTAATCTTTAAAATGCTTAAACAGATACACATATATCATCATTATTAATAATAATTAATTAAATGTAATACGATTCTCAATGTTTCAATTCTTGTACTTTTCGAACATTTCTGCAGTAATATTTTAAAGTTTAAGGTCTGGGGAGATTGGGCTAAGCAGTCAGCTTTCGATGCGTGATTTTTTAATTTTTAAAAATTGTTTTTAAAAACGTATTAGGTTCTTTTGTCTCAAAAATTTGGTGTGCTATAAAATAGTTCCTATTGATTTTGAAGTAAGACTCTTTCTTTATAAATTATTAGAACCCCCTTAAGCTCAGTCTATATGTGCCTATAATATTATTTGTCAATGATTCTAGGCTTTGGAAATTTAATTTTAAAAATACAGGCACGGCAAAATTGTAGAGAATTTTTTCTCTACAATTTTTCTCTACAAGTCTTGTTTGCTTCAAATTTTTTTTATAATAAATGATTCTTTCTTATTTCAAAAATATGGCCAATAACGAGAACAACTTTCAAACTGAATCTTCGTTAAAAGTATCATAGCTCACTTCATTTCTTGGATTTCTATTGCTTTAAAAATTAAGTTTTGTAAACAAATCTCACTTATGACGCTGTTAAAAATTTCTGTGAAAAACTTCCACTACATGTTTCGAAAGTTTATTTTCGAACGTTAGGTAATGTTGTAGTTTCCAAATGCTGGCCTTGGTATAATATCTCCCATGTACTGAAATTTTATAACGCATGTCCAGTAGCCAGTATCTCCAAACCTGTAGAAGCACAAAATTCAAAAGAAAGTAAATAATTTCTCAGAAGACTGCTTTTTTCCAAAGTCTACGTGAGTTTGTCCAAAATGAAAACGAATTAATTCTGAATTTATTCCGATGCGATTTTAGAATGCGTGTGTTGCAAAAAAATTCAGAACCAGAAAATAAATTGCGTAAATCAATTACATAACTATCTATTAAGGAGCTATCCATAAATTACGTAATATATTTTTTGCTAAATTTTTTACCTCTCCCCATCCCCAGGCAACGAGTTTTAACAAAATAGTCTGGACCCCCTCCTCTGGCATATGAGAGGTTCCAGGTCGGGAATATCAGAGTTGTTAACCAGATCAGCGATTTTCCTTAAACTGGGGAAAATAATAGTTTTAGATAGGTAAGACATTGTGGTAAAATATTTTTGAGAAAATTTTAAAATTGTAGAAATTACGTCACTTTGAACTTTTTTGATGAATTTTTTTTGAAAATACCCTACCTCAGAAATTTTTTAATTTTTTCGTGCTTTTTCTGAATGTTTCTTATTTAAATTCTTCCTTATGATTTTACCTTTCATTTAAAAAAAAATCTTGTAGCCTCTTCTGGTTGCCGAGTTATGCACTTTTAAACCGGAGCGTGCACGTTTACTCTCCCGCTTCGGCTAAGCGTCGTGGTCTACCGCGTCGAGCTTTCCTTTCCTTTTGAATATTAAATATTTTAGATTTATATTCAGGTGCAGCGGAGTAAATTTTTCACCTTATTATAGTCTTTCGCAGTGCAATAAATAGATTTTATTTTGGGCAGTGCATCTTTGGCCCATTCATAAAGCGATTGAGAAGTCGTAATTTGATTGTCGAGTGGTCGTTGAAGACTCGCTTTTGCAGCACCACGCTTTAAGGTGCCACTTAATCCGTCGCATGGACTTTTTCCATGGGACGTGGAAACTTTGCGCCTTTGCTAAAAAATCGTCCTTCAAAAGTTGAGGTGATTTGTCACTAAATTTTTGAACATAGTCATCAGCTGAATCTACGACAGTTTCTAACATTGAACGATCAGTCACTGTCCATTTTTTGTATGTAATTTGGTCAATAGATGTCTTATGAAACAAGTTTTTCAAAGATTTTGCTATTTTTTCAACTCCAGGACATTCTTTACATATCAGTAAATAGCAATTAGGCGTGGCAGTGCTGCATATCATTGTTTTTAGAACATCTTTGTAGGATCTAAGAAAATGATTTGCAGTCTCGGCTTCTGCAAGCTGATTCAGTTGTGCTCCAGATATCATCAGTTTCAAATTCTGAAGGATTTTACAAACGCAGACTGAATGCGTGCCACTACTGCCAGACAAAATGTGCTCTGTGGGTCTTAATTCTGCAAATTTGGAAAACCCAATATCGCAGGAAGGATTCATTTCCTTAAATGTGACGTATAGCTTTTTTACGTTTCCCATAAGTAGTCGCTTTTATATCAACGAACGTTTTCCATCCTTTTTTTCTAATATGCAGTCTCTTTGGCCAGGCATGTCTCGGCTGCATTTGCTGTCATAATAAAAACAATGGAAAAGTGTTTCAGTCTCTTGTGAAAGTCGTTTTTTTAATCTGGGATTAGGCGACGTACCAATTCCATGTGCAGTATGAATATTTTTTGCAGTGCGTGCCGTACTGTATTCTACGCTGAGCGTAGTTTGTATGCGACGAATTTCCCAACTAATCAGTAGCATAGTTAAGAATTTAATTTTTTCTGCTTTATTATTCGTTTCAGATCATTTTTCTTTGAGTTCATCAATTAGTTCATTTATTTTGTTGTTATTATTTTGCTTAATATCAAATACTTTCCCTAACTTCATATCAAGAGCTTTCTTTATTTCTTATACCTGAAGCTCTTGGGCCTTTATTGATCTACAATCCTCTGAATTATTAATCAGAGAAACTTTCAGAAGTTAAAGAAGTTTATTTAAATTTAGGATTTTAAACCACTTGATTTTCATATTCTGTTTTTACAATATTTTCACACGTTTTTTAGTCATTCTGCTTATCAAGCTGATCGTAATTTGGAATTAAAAACTTATCATTCGCATCGCTAGAAAAGGCAGTTGAGATAGAAGGTCTTATTATATTTCTTAGGCTGTGATCAACATTATTAGAGAATGAAAGTAAACATGAAACGCCAATATATTTTCCTATACTTTCGGAATATAATTTTTTTTCAGTAGAAATATCTTTTGAGATTTAGCGGAGTTTTACTTTACCACTTTTTATCCAATGTCGCTTTTTGTTGAACGGATTATAACAGCGAAGGACTGGAGCCATGGCTCCAAATTTTTCCAAAAGTTTCTTAGCGTTTTGAAACCTAAACTCTACAAACGATTATAACAAAAATGAAAGGCTTATGGCACTAAAAAAAATCTTTCTAGACGAAAATCTTGGTTTCAGTCAGTAATATGACTAATACAAGTAATAAACAAATAATAAAAACTTTTTGCAATACAAACTAAATGTGTAAAGTTGTTCCGGTAATTTATAGATGTATTGATAAAATTGGAAAATCAACATAAATAAACTTCATAAGATTTCACATTAAAGAATATTTAGTGACCTTGTAGGCTCTATCACAAAACACAAAAGAAAGGAAACAAAAACAAACAAGTACAACATGAACATCTATGACTATTTCCGCTGTAACATTGAAAAATCAACATTAATAAGCTTTATAATATTTCACTTTAAAGTGTATTTAGTGACCTGGTAGACTGTTTTAAGATAGGCTGAGGAAAGTCAGGTGGACATAATTGTTCGAGAGGCATGAATTAAAAAAAAAAGTATTGCGATAACTCCGTGTATTTCCAATAGAAATTTTAACGTAGAATCCGAATTTTAGCAGTTTAAAAGTTGACCATACTGTTTTTTGAGTTTTTTAAGAAGAAACTGAAGGGGATGCTTATTAGGGTCTTTAAGGGTACTTTGTAAAGGCTCCTTGCTGTTTTTTCGGTCCGCCAGGGAAGAGAGGAATAATAGGTAAAAAATCAGTTGCAGCAAAAAACAAAAATACTTCAAAAACAAAAATACAAATTTATTTACATCTTGCACTCATGCAATGAAAGTATTCTCTTGTTCGAAAGTCACACCTAAATGCTAAATTCTTTGGCAAACAAAATTCAGAACATTTTTTAACGTAGTCACTGATTTGAGCAGAACATTTTTCAAAAATACAAACGAACTACAGCCTGAGCAATAATGCAACTTTGGAAATCGCTTCAGCTCTACATGTGGCTACGAAAAACAAAAGAGTTTTTGAACCTGAGTTAAAGGTAAAATTGGCAGCCAAAACTCGCTCCATTGACGAATACGAGTACTTTAGCTATAAGGAATTTAACTACGGGCATGTCAAAACAGATAATGTTTCCAAAGCTCCTGAAGGATCAGTTTATTGTAGAGAACTAAGTGCTTTCATTCAGTACATCCTCAAACAACGACAAATCACTCTGATACATTTACAATTTGGAACTGATGGAGGCGGCAAATTTTGAAAGGTTTCTCTTTTCATTTAGTCAACGGCAAACAAAGAATGCGTACTGGCAAGACAAAGGTATGAGCAGGCCATCTCCGGAAAGCGATTCAAGAAAACCCGCGTGTAACAATGGTTTTTACTTGTCTCAGCTTCATGATCGCAAAAAAATTATAAAAATGAATCGCAACTATGGTCTGAATTCAATATCAAAGAATTCAGAGGAACCATCGCCACTGATTTATAGCTGGCAGGCATCCTGGTAAGCATTATGCTTTAAGACAGCCTTTATTCTTGAACGTGGTGCTATGCAGAAGAACATAAACTCTAACAATGTGGGGAACAATGTTTCAGATAACGGAGTTGGAGTGGGTTGCGTTTTCTTAAGGCCCTTGAAAGGACTTGCGTTTTCGTTATTGACGAAATACGCCTACGCAGATCATTAATCATAAAGCCCTTTGGCAAGGTAAGAAGCAATTTCAAGAACACGTATTCCCCTGAATATATAATCGCCAATTATCTACTCTTTTGTTTTTATATTGAATATCGCTCAGACTCTAATCCCTAGGTGTAAAAGAGGCTCGGTTCAAACAAAAACGAAGCATCTTATTTCTCAAGATTTTAAATATCTTTAAGAAGGAAATCAAAAAAATGTGGAATGTACTGAGATATTTAAATTAGTTATTGATTAAGTCATTCTGCCAATTTTACGTTGGTCCATGATTTTTCTCCTAATATAACAATTCCAATAAATTTTCAAGATTTTCGCTATTCGTTAACAGCGACTGAAAAACCTTTTGTTGTTTAAAACTCAACTACTTGATTAAAAGTTTGTTTACATTGTTAAAATTTTGTCGTTGTTTGTATTTCATCATTATATTGGGAGAGTGCATTCATCTTGAGAAACTCGTTAGGTAAACAGCTGCTTTTCTTAAAAAGAGTGGTCTTTCTAGTAGCATACAAATACCATGTCGGAAAAACGACTCGTATTTTGAGACTACCCACGAATCGATCATTATTTTAAAACCTTTTTTTAGAATGTAAATTGATACCAATAAGTTCCACTGATAATAAAAACAATGAGTTTTTGAAACGTTGGGAAAAATTTTAAATAAAAACTCGGCAGATAGAGTTATAAGCAACTAAAACTAGGCCTTATCGGCGGACTAGTTCTACCCGGAGGGGTAAGGATCCCTGCCCCAAAATTCCCTATTGGTAAAGACACACGGTTTCGGCTGCGGGTGACTGGCGGCGGCTGACTGGAGATGGCGCCTCTGCAAGATGGCTCTCGATGGTATCATCCTGGATCCCTGCTTCGGTTGATCTTCTTTACTCACAACTGAACACAGTACACAAAACTACTCAGCATGGGAACTGAGGAAAAACTGATTGTTTTCTGTTTGGTCCGTGCCTCTTATATCGCGTGGATCTGCCCCGCTCCCTTGCGGAAACAGCAGCCACCTACATGTCCCTTTGGAACTAGACAACCCCTGTATGCCGACTGCCAGTCACCTGATGTTGACTGATCATGTTTTTCTTTGTTCCTGTTACGTGTTTCTTATATCAAATGTCAAAAATCGGCATCATAAAGTGTGATTGTCGTTCTGGCATTGCATTAATAAGCATCTTCTGCTATTTTACAATTAAGAAATTCATGAGCAGCCGGTTAATCCGCAAGTGTGCTAGTCTTGTTCCACGCTTCCATGATAGCAGTTACAGGGTTTGTCCGAAAAGTAATAAGATTTATTTTCTTCAAACACCTTTATTAATCCGATTCGTACAAACACTTAAAATTCTTCAAAATAACCAGCATTGGAATCGATGCACTTTTGCAGGCGAATGTTGTCCACGTTGTCCAAATGCTTTTTTTCTTAAAAACATTTTTGATGCGAGGAAATACGAAAAAGTCAGGTAGAGCCAGGTCAGGGCTGTACGGGGGTTAGGGGACCACAGAAACACCAGTGCGGGCCAGGTAGTCGCCGATGAGGAACGCAGAATGACTGGGTGCGTTGTCATGGTGAAGCTTCCAGACGTTTTTGATGTTGCTTCTCGAACGGTTGACCCTCTGTTTCAGTCTGTTGAGAACTTCCAGTTAGAATTGCGAGTTAACAGTCTGGCCTTGGGGTAGAAACTCGTGGTGCACAATGTCTTGGACGTCAAAAAAGACAATGAGCATGGTTGACGGTCTCCCCGAACAAGGTTCGTCGGCTACCTCTTCCCGGCCCTCCTTAAAGGCTTTCTGTCACCGACAGACCTGCGCCTTGGACACGGCTTTGTCCCCGTAAGCCTGTCGAATTATTTCGACAGTACCGACACCGTTTTTCCCTAACCGCGCACAGAATTTAACGGCGTAAAGTTGTTCTAAATTTATCTCCATCGCGAGCTTCGACGTCGAGCAAAAACAGAGTCCACGAGAACGGACCTGCTCCTGCTTCAAAAGCTCGCATCACACTGCCGCCGGTGCGGCTCGTTTTCCAAGACCCCCCTCCACCTCCTGGCACAAGCCGCGCGTCCCTAGCTAGCACAGTCTCTTCAAAAATAAATCGATCTCATTACTTTTCCGACAAACCCTGTATATTGTCTTAAACGCTGTGCCTGTCTGTGATCAATTGAAATAAAGGAAATAGCGTACTAAAAACTTGTATGTAGCCAGTTTATAAGTAAAGTTTCTTGTAATTGTGAAATGGTTTTCAAGTAATTGCATCCAATTTATAAATAATTTCAAGTCAAGAAAGAAGTGTATGTTTTCATGAACATATAATAGAAGATCAGTGGTCTGAATCCCCTGATTCGGTTCTCACAATTCAAAGTGTCTGAAGGGCTTTAATCGACCGATATGTTCCTTTTTGCTCACACGGCATATTTTGTCAAGTATTAATATAAAATTAGATCTTATACTTGGGCAGGCAAGCTATTTTTTATTCAGACTGTTCGCACCACTTCTCGCGATTGTGGATGCAACAATTCAGATGATACTTTTCCATCTTAAAAACTCTAGTCCTAAAACTACCATGACTAACAGGCCGTTTAAGACTTACTGTTTACTTCAATATTTTGTCAAGCAAAGTGTTAAAATCTAATTTTAAATAAACAGTATGATTCTAAATCTACATTAAATGCTCAATTTTTTTATTTCTACTCATTGCAGGAAAACCATATGATTCACGGCTGAAAAAAGGCGCGAAAACAATACAATTTTCTAATTGCTCATCATACCTCTGTAAAAAATTAAAAAGTAGTAAAGCAGATAAGGAGGCAACAGGAACCAAACTTAAACAGGCAGAAAATAATAAATCTCTTCCGGATGCGTTTTGAACTGGGATGTTTTCTGATCTTTCCTCTGGTGTCCCTGGGTCTTCTCAGTCGCCTGAACTTTCTTCCGTGTGGCTTCCTGACGTGTCTCCTGTTCTTCTCTCTTATCGCATTAGTAATGATTATCACACATGTACTACAGTCTCCGATGCGCCTCCTGTTCCTCTTTCTGTTCAGGTTTCTGATGGTACAACGGCTAAAGACAGTAACTAAATGAACTGGAAATAATTGCCTAATTTAGATCTTTATATTTAAATAAGGAAGCATTCAAGGTTCCTACTGCATGGTCTCGAACAGACATTAGCGACGGAAATATTTCAAGTTTTCATGTTTGCTTAGTGGAAAAGGCTGATTAAGGGAATGAGTTTTAATATGGTGCCTTCAAAAAAGATTGTCTTTCATAAACGCAAGACTGTTAATGTCTTGTCTTAGGTGTTTCAATAAAAGTAGAGAAGCTAGGATTCACAAGTGAGTTTGCATCGTGTCCAGAAGAAATCGAAAGGATAATTCAAACTTTTCACAGATCCAAAGTTTGTAAAGGATGTGCGATTTCGAACTCAGCGAGAAATTCTGAAAGATTTATTAATGTTTTTGACACTTTAGGACATTTATTTCGTCAGAACTGCACCTTGCTTTTAGACTTTCATAGTTTCCAGCACTAGAAATGTTGCTTACCTTGCAAGAAAGCGAAAGCAGCACTGGCACATAAGACTGTGAGACTGCAAAAACAAAAAGCTTTTTAGCCATTAAAATTTACATCATGTCATGATAAATTAAAACTTTACCTCTTGAGAGAAAAATTTAAAGAAAGTTACAAAGAAAATGGACTGCAATTAAATGGCCAAAAAGTTTTTAAGAAAACAAATGATTGATGCATAACGACATAAAAGCAGAGTAGGACATCAATACTCTGATGATTGGATTAAGTACATTTATTCTTTATTAAATTCAGGTGACTTTCTCTAATCGATACACCATGCGGATTTCATGCGGATGTTCGATTTACTCGAAGAAAAACAAAAAATCTATGCTAGAGATGAAAAGACATTTTATAATTTATGTCTATGATTTGTATAGACATAAACATCTTCAGTTGTTTTCTTACACTATAGATAAAAAAATCCTTCAGCAGGACAAAGATCTATCGTTCGAGTACCTATTCCTAATGTTGACAAAGGCCGAGGTGACGCTAGCAATTTATTAGCTGTGATGACAGATGTCAGAATGTGATGGAGTTTGTCAGGTAAATTTTACATGTCTTTACAAAATTTAACTAAAAAAATATTTATTTACACTTTGCTCTTTGCTATAGAAATTATTTTGCACATCAAAAAGGAAATGCAAGCAAAGTCAATGTTATTTTACGATTATAATTTGAAAACAATTTAAATAATTTTTATTAACAACCTTACAGGTTTTCAATTTTTACATGTTTCATTTTTTACTAAAGAAACTGAAAATGTTGTTCCTATCACTCAGTGCTTTGATACTTTGTAGATTGACGGCAACTGGTTAGTATCTAAACAATTTTTACATAGAAATGTACAATTCGAGAATTTTTTAATAAACAGATTCATATGATAAGATACTTTTGAAACTGACAACAATTCATAATTGTTTAAACGATTTTGTTTAACTAATACAGTTTGAATATATTTTAATAAATACATGTTCATTTCGTTTTTTAAGAATAGTTGGTTAAAATTATAATACTACATTTAAAAGAGAATTTTTTTTTAATTATAACCAATTTCTGTTAATTTGTAAATTATTACTTCGGAGAGTCTTTGGATTACAAACACATGGATTTTAAGGAGCTGAATTATAAATTGTATTCTTCTCATCAACTGAAAACCATTACGATCAGTCACTTTAAAATTTAATAAGGTTTTAATAAAAATAATGAAACTGAAAACCTAATGAAAATTATAAAATAAGGAATTATGATGCTATTCAAGACTTTTCTAATAAAATACAATTTCGCAGATCGCAGTTTTCTGCATGTAAAGCGAATCTTTCAAATGTTGATGAAATTTAACAAAAAAAGAGGTGTCAAATGCCCTTCTTCAGTTGCAGTATTATATTTAAAATCAAGCTTATATACTTTGCAGTGCAAGGTATCATACATAAAACCTAGGGATTTTATATATTGTCTAGGCAAATCATATAATAAGTAGTCGATTATATACTTTACCTATAGTGGTCAGGCATTATATATAATGTTTAGGGATTATATGTAATGCCTGGATTATATAATTTGCCTGTAACAGATATATTGAAACTCGTATAAAGTAAAAAAAAATTTTAAGCGCTTTTATCTCGGTATTACGTATAATGCCTAGGGATTATATATATATATATATATTGTCTAGGCAAATCTCATAATAAGTAGTCGATTATATACTTAACCTATAGTGGTCAGGCATTATAAATAATGTTTAGAGATTATATGTAATGCCTGGAGTATATAATTTGCCTGTAACAGATATATTGAAACTCATAAAAAGTGAAAAAAAAATTTTAACGCTTTTATCTCGGTATTACGTATAATGCCTAGGGATTATATATATTGTCTAGGCAAATCATATAATAAATAGTCGATTATATACTTTACCTATAGTGGTCAGGCATTATATATAATTTTTAGGGATTATATTTAATGCCTGGATGATATAATTTGCCTGTAACAAATATATATATATATATATATATATATATATATATATATATATTGTCTAAGCAAATCATATGATAAGTTGTCGATTATACATTTTTCCTGAAGTTCTCAGGCATTATATATAATGCCTAGGGATCATATGTAATGCCTGTATTATACTCTCTGCCTGTAACAGATATATTGAAACTCGTATAAAGTGACAATTTTTTTAAGCGTTTTTTATCTCGTTATTACGTACAATGCCCAGGGATTATATATATTGTCTAGAAAAATCATATAATAAGTTTTTGATTATATACTTTGCCTGAAGTGGTCAGACTTTGCATTTTTTTAGAACCTTTCTTGTTTATAAAACAATTCTTCAATTTATGGTTGTTTTTAAAATATACAATAATGTTAAATTTTTTCAAAGCACTTTTTTTTCTCTGAGAAACCTTGTACACATGGTAACAGAACTTGTATATCAGTTTTTTTTGTAACGATCTAACCTTTTTTTTCTTTTGTGGAGCTATTGTAAATTTCATTTATTCTTTCTTTGATGACGCTTTCTATTAAAGGTAGTGGGTAATTATTATGTTGTAAGATTATTTTTGATTTGTTTAAATTTTCTTCTGTTAAATTGAAACAGCTTAGTTTTTGGCATCTGTCTACTAGTCTTTAAATTAATCCACCTTTTTGGTTAAATTGATGGTGTAAATTATAATTTAAATATTTTCCTGACCATGAAGATTTTTTGTACCAACTAGCATCCTGATATTTGTTTATGAAACTTTTTGTTAAATATAAAAACAGTGTTATTAAATACTGTTCAAACAGCTAATAACATTTCGGAATTGGATATCATTGTTTAATTTTTGTAAACGTGTAATTTTTCTTCTATGCATTCAGAAACTGATTCTAACAGATTTCTTAATTTTTTCTTTAAAAAGAACTGTCTTTAATGAAAGAGTGAGTCGTACCAGAAACAGGTTTTAGAATTTTTAATAAACAGACCGACAGATTGAGATGGAAAGGTCGCAAGATGTAATTTTTTTAATTTCAATTAAAATATTGACTCGGAATATTCCTTGTTGTTTTTTTATTTCAAACTTGAGCGTAAGACCAAAACAAATTGAACTCATGTTTCTATTAAGGTAACTTTTTAGTAGTACATTTATAGAAATGAATTTTATTATTAAAGAGTCTCAGAGCTGTATAAAATAATACATTTTTAGTATTCATTAATTTAAAGATTTTATTGTTCTGAACATACAGACGCTTTGCTGTATCTAATTTTCAAAAATGAATCTAAAATATTTTCATTTGTTGATTACTTTTGTATTTAATACTTTTTTTTTAAATTGTTTCCTTCTAACTTTAGATAACTAAACATTAGGTTTCAAAAAATAGATGCTTTAAAGTTGGAGAGAATTTGTTTCTCAAGAAATTAAGCTTTCGTAAAATCTTGTCTTCCATACAAAAATAAATATTTAATTAATTTATGACTTTCTAGAAATATGAAGGTATATATATAAATATATATACTTAAACGACACATGAGAATATTCGACTGCTCAGCAAATTTCTAATTAACGCTTTAATCAGTCTTTATTTTAATTCGAAAAGATGGGGTTCGTTTTTACTCTTATCTTC
This sequence comes from Druon quercuslanigerum, assembly GCA_010014905.2. Lineage (NCBI taxonomy): Eukaryota > Metazoa > Arthropoda > Insecta > Hymenoptera > Cynipidae > Druon > Druon quercuslanigerum. The sequence continues at coordinate 20,969 of JAAAKG020191464.1, forward strand.
ACCTTGACAGTCATTCTGATTTATATGGGTGAATATAATACAATAATATATCTGTAATATTAAAAAAAAGTTAATCCATCTGAAAATAACATTTAGTCTGACCGAATAATTTCGAATTTCAGAACAAGAAAATATATTGAATTCAAGCAAAATCGACGATGTCAAATTTTATTTTGATAATATTGATGAAATTTAAAGGGCTTATTTTCACAATTATTATCTTAAAACTGACAAAAGAATTTCTAAATTATTATGCTAAAACAGAAAAGGCTTCTGAACTTGAGTTGTTGTAATTGACCCTTTTGTATTTTTTTGTTTTGATCTCCTCGATGAGAAAGCAAATATGTTTGCTAATTAGCCATAATGAGGTAATAACGTGCTTATCAGATGAGCAACATAAAATTATGAACACAAACATTATTCTTGTTTAAATTAATTTTTTGTTGAATAAAACGAATATACATTTTATTGGAAATATGAATTATTACATTTTTCGTTGAGAATTCATTTTTTGGTTCAAAATTTAACGATCTAGTTGTAAGTGGAACTACTTTTTAAATTATTTTATTTGGTTGACCATTTATCATTTTGTTAAAAATTATGTTTTGTTTTTAAAAATTAATTGTTCAAACAGAAAGTTACCTTGTACATGATGATTTCAACAATTATCATTTAATTTAAAAAAATTTTGTGGGAGAATAATAAATATTCTTGGTGACTAATTTATTTTTCTGGTTAAAAATTTCTTTAAAAGTTTAAATATTTTGTTTAAAATTGATTGACTTTGTTAAAATTCATTTATTATAGTATAAAGTTCATCTTACTGATTAAAATTGATTTTCTTGTTTAAAAATTATTTTTACCTCATTTAGGTTTCATTTTTTGACCTAAAATGTTACCGTCTCATTATTTGTCAAAAATTGGTCTTTTTCAATGACTATATCGTTGAAAATTTACTCTAATTTAATTGAAAATCAATTTTTAACTGAAAATTTAAATATTCTGTTTTAGTTGAAAATTAACCTGTTTCAGGTGAAAGTTAAACTGTTCGTGGAAAGCCCGTTTTCTTTTGGTCTTCTAGGAATATGGTTGTTTTTATACATATAAGAATGTAAAAAGTAGTCCTGGCGGACAGAAAGAACCGAAAGGAGCCTCTACAAAGTACACTTAAAAACCCCAATGAGTCTCCCTTCGATTCTTTCTTAAAAAAACTCAATGCAACAACTACATGGCGCTACAACTAGCGCCATGTAGTAGAAACCTCGGATAACAACGCTGTCAAGCAAGTGAGAGCAGTCAAGCAGTGTCCTTGAGGTAACGAGACGGAAAATGTAAAAATAACAAATTCAACGACTCCAATGAAATTTTCACAATCTACTTGCTAATTTAAAATATTAGCTCCTTTTTTTACGTTAACCTAATTTACGTATATTCATTTACATTCATATGCCAATTTTATATTTTATTTATAAACTTCGCGCGCAACATACTACTTGAAATATTATGGATGCGCTTGAAGTCACCTTCAGAAAAATTAAATGACATTTTTAAACATTTTTAACTCTGAAAACAAAAGTATTGCGATAACCTCGGGACTGAATTTAAACTTTAACAATTTAAAAGTTGTTCTTGCTGTTTTTTTAAATAGTTTTTTAGAAAGGAACAGAAGGGGTCACAGTGGGGTCTTTTTAATGGTACTTTGTAGAGGCTCCTCTCGGTTTTATCGGTCCGCCAGGAAGGATTTAGCTCCCTTTTATTAGGAACAACATATTTTCTCGCAAAATTACATAATGTAATTGTTATTAACAAGGACGAAAAAAACAATTGTTTATATCTTAATTTAAAATGAGCATTTAAAGTATTTAGAACTCTAATATTCCCTCAAAGCGTGTAGTCTTGTTTCTGAATTTTGCCACAGAAAGTTCATGATATTCCAACAAAACTGAAAAAATGTACTCTTCTTTCTCCTTTCAGAGTTAGGTTCGCAGTTTGAGTATCTACCAAATGGCGAACCTATTCCTGGCTTTCCTCTTAGTACACCTTTTAATTCTCCTAAAAGAAATTTTCCTGCTACGTCTCATTCTCGTGCCGAGCCTCCTCTTCGATCCAGGTCAAGGTCTTCTCCAGCCCATGCCAGGTTCAAGTCTCCACCTACCACGATTGCTTCTACTCGCGGAATTGAGTATGCGCTTGATCAACTTCATCTTATTCGGACCATTTCCCGTCAGAATCCGCAGTGGGCATTTGAACTTCGCAGATACACTTTTCCTCCGGATAAACCATTGAGAATAATGGCACGACATAATGTTTTTGCGCCCATGCCAAGCGGAGAAACAATTGTATCATCAGCATCCGATGGTGACGTATTTGCAATATTAGAGACAAGTACACATTTTGCTGGAATTTATTCATATAAGCGCCGCAGTCACCATAATGTGCAAGCAAAAATAAACATGAGAAGCGGCATTATTACGTTATTGACCCCATACGATGTAAAGAAAACTCCAGTAGGCTCCACGCGTCACATACTATTGAGTTATAGAGTAGATTGTATAACCCTCAATGGCCCACACCAATAATTTTATTTAAAAAAATAAAATATTAAATATTTTGGGATTGCAAATTTTTTTTGTTTATAAACGTGTTAGGACGCCTCTTTGGTAACTTTCTCTTTTGTCCGTTCACCGGTTCAGGGCAATTAAATGGACACTTTCGCTTTTAAAAGAAGCACAAATATATTTAAGGATAAACTACATCTCGAGTTACAAATATGATAAAGGCACTTTCTTCGGAAAATGAACGAGATCTCTCGCGCGAACGTCCGATTCACGAGAGTCCTGCGAATCAACTGCCGTTTAACCACTCTTACTTCCGTTTCCTTTCTATCGCAACGGCACTGTTGCCAACTTATTAAATCTAAAGCAATTCTAACATTCGGCCATCCTAAATTTGCTTGGCCTCCAAGCAACAATAAGAATAACTTAAATAAATGGAACAATTTTGACTTATCTCTACATCGAACAATATTACTTGGTAGAGCTTCCGTATCGTTCTGGCTGCTTTCGAATTCGGTTGCTATGACGAACGGGTTGAGTTGAACTAGTATCAACTTCCGGTTCGTTGATGCGGTTCGACCTATCGACCATCGTATCGTTTCCGGAGTTCGCTTCGAAAGTTACATCTTCGTTGAATTTTGCGTCGTTGTTTACATTACAATTGGTAACCGATTCGTCACTATCGCTCTCCAAGGCAGTTTCGTTTTACAATCATCTCTATGCATTTTCCAAATTCGAAGTTGACTCACATGAGCCATTGTGTTAATTCGAGAATTCTTAGGCGAAATCAAACTTTGAACCCTATACGTGTCTGAAGGTAGAACTTGACTTATTACGAAGGGCCCTTTATTACGCTCTTGCAACTTTGTCGATTCGCCCGTATTTTTCGCATTTTTACTCATAAAAATAATATCTCCGATCGCAAATTTAAAATTTTTCAACCTACTTGAATCGTATCTTTTTTTTGCTTTTTGTTGCTCTACTTCGATTTTCTCGCGATCCTCACCCCTAATTTCTTCAGGCATTCTGTACGTCTCACATTTTTCGGTTAGCTGTCTAGAAAGACCGTCCTGGAATCTGGGG
>JAAAKG020191475.1:0-24602 GCA_010014905.2 Druon quercuslanigerum
TTTTATTTAAAAAAAAAGTTCTCTGGTCCAAAAAAATATTCAATGAACTGAAAAAGTGAGTCGGTAATATAGGTATTGAGCTGTGTCGTATGCCCTTAGGGCAGAAGTTTTACTCATATCGTTCTCTGTCGATAAAGAAGATGTTCGCTGTTCGTAACCTTTTTTGTTTTTGTTGATATGTATGTTAGACACGTATTGTATAAATATATAATTTCGCTTATTTTTTATTTGCATTTCAAGTGAAAATATTAGTTTTTGCATTTTTTGTGTATAATGTTTTTATAGTTGCTTTGAAGTGTTCTACAGCGCGGTCGGTATTTCTCAAAATAAGTAATGAAAAAAATTTTTCACAATTCTAATTATTTAGGACCAGAGGGGCCTTCATTCGTGCTTTCTATCCAGCATGCCAAATTTTCAACAAGATACCTCATTCCGTGTGGACGTAAGATGGAAAAGAAAAGTAGCGATATAGTTTTCAGTTTTATTTTCTTCAAAATTTTTTTAAAAATATATCCACCGGAACAAAGCAAAGACGTGCACTTTACTGCCTCCTCTTTCATTTTCTCAAATTTTAGAGCGATACCTGATTTTGTTTAGACGTAACTTGGGAAAGATAAATTGATGATCAGCTTTGGCCACGCTCTTTTTTTCTTTTTAAAACCCACACGAGACGAAAAAGAAATTAAAAGAGAAATGTTGTGATGACAATGTGCTTAAGTAGCGGGCAGATTTTTTTTCAATGTTAGTTATGTTTTTCACGATTACAACAAATGCAGAGCTTACAAAAAAGTAATTAATAACAAATTTGCAGATGTTTTTCAAATGCACAATTTTTGTCTACTTATGTTGTTCCGTATTTTGCATAGTTAGATAGCGAAATGTAATTTTTGATTTTCAATTATTTTTTTATGCTGTAAAAATTTGAATTTTCGATTTTTGAGGAAAATTCAAAAAGCTGTTATGATAATCTTGTAGTTCATTCGAAAAGCAACATTTTTCTTCCCTGGACTTTTTCTCATATCGTGCGTTATTTACCTGAGAATATTCATTTTTGTGTTTTTTGGAATTTTGTAAATGCTATAACTCTGGTAATTTTTGGTTTTATCAAACAAGTTACGAGGACAAATTCTTCGTATTTTTTGAATAATATGAATATACGTACAGAGAATTTTTTAATTTTGAAAAAAGTAGTCTCAAAAATATTAAAAGGACAAGCCAATCTGTCGGATTCACGGTGTTTTAAAATGTGACATTTGACAAAAACCGGGGTCTCAAATTTTACGCAAATTTTACACAAACACCTTCTCTGGATGAGAATGTAAAAATTAACTAAATCGCCATAAATAATGTTTCTTTGATATTTATTTTATTTTTTTCATTGTTAGAAATAGGATTGAGAACATAAAAAATTAAATAATGAGAAAACACACAAGCAATATTAAAAAGAATTTAAATAAGCAAAGTTTTGATGAGAATGTGCCCATTCACTGGGCAGATCTTTTCACTGTTAATGTCAATTTTTAAGAATACAAAAAAAGCTACACATCTTATCAAAATGTCACCTTCAGGTGAAGTTTAACATAAGGAAAATCATTGTATCGGAGAAAACCTCTAGTCTCATACGTTTTTGCGGTCGCTGAATCCGAATCCGGGGTCAGTGAGACCTCATCAGATTAAATCAAGGTCAAATGAAGGTAAACATGAAGTAAACCATTGGGTTGGAGAAAACCTCTACTCTCAGACGTTTTTGGGGTCACCGTATTCGAATTCCGTATCAGTTCTATTCCGTCAGGTCAGGATCAAGATCTATTGAATGACAACATGTAGAAAGCCATTGGATCGGAAAAAACTTCTACTCTAAGACATTCTTAGGGTCGCCGAATGCGAACTCTGGATCAGTGAGACCCTATTAGAACAGGATAAAGGTCAGAATGAAGAAAACCAGTGGATCAAAGAAAACATCTACTCGCAGATGTTTTTTAAGTCGCTGAATCCGAATCCAATAGCAGCGTGACCCCATCAGATCAGGATCAAGATCAAGTGAAGGTCATAATAAATAAAACCCATGGATCAGAGAAAACCTCTACTCTCAGAAGTTTCTGAGGCCGCTGAATCCGAATCAGGTATCAGTGTGACCATATTAGAACAGGATCAAGGGTAAGTGAAGGTTAACATAATGAAAGCCATTGTATCGAAGAAAATATCTAGTGTCAGACTTTTGGGGTCGCTGAAGCCGATTCCGGGGTCAGTGTGATCTCATCAGATCAGGATCAACGTCAAATGAAGGTCAGCATAAGGAAAGCCGTTGTATCGGAGCAAACCTCTAGTCTCAGACGTTTTTGGGGTAGCTGAATCCGAATCCGGGGTCAGTGAGACCTCATCAGAATTAATCAAGGTCAAATGAAGGTGAACATAAAGTAAAACATTGGGTCGGAGAAAACCTCTACTCTCAGACGTTGTTGGGGTCACTGAATGCGAATTCCTTATCAGTTCTATTCCGTCAGGTCAGGATCAAGATCTATTATTGAATGTCAACATGTAGAAAACCATTGTATCAGAGAAAACTTCTACTCTAAGACATTCTTGAGGTCGCTGAATCCGAATACTGAATTAATGAGAATCCCTCAGATCAGGATCAAGGTCGAGATGAACAAAACCGTTGTATCGGAGAAATCCTTTACTCTCAGACGTTCGTGCGGTCGCTGAACCGGAATACGTTATCAGCGTGATATAACGTAACATAAAGAAAGACATTTTATCGGAGAAAACCTCTGACGTTTTTGTGGTCGCTGAATGCGAATCAGGGGTCATATTTACCCCATTAAGTCGGGATTCGGAGTCAGCGACCTCCAAAACGTACGAGTATGGTGGTTTAGCTCGACTTGTAGAATTTTTTGTTGGTGAGCTTATGTTATAAAACAGAACACACGACTTCTTAAACTTGATATTCTAAACTTGTTTTAGCTGCTATTTTATAGAAACCGTTCAAAGAATTTTGACTGGTAGTTGTCTAAACTTGTACATCAATTTTTTTTCAAATTACAAATAAAAATTTTCATAAAGGACAACGCAATAAAATCCTGACGTAAAAAATAAATTAATGAAAGTTTTTCAAATACAAAAGGTTTCGATATCATATTTATTAAGCTGTATCAATAAAAAATTCATTATTTATCAATAAGTGGAAGAATCTGCTGCTATAATCGACAGCTCAGATAATACGCCAGTTTAAGCAAGTTTATTCTAATTTTTTTTATTCATGTGCAAGAGATACTTTATTGACACTATCAATTATCTCCCACTCTATTTTAAATGATGAGTAAGGATGCGTTAACCGGTACTCTTGGGTATATTTAACGAAATTAGGAAAAAGTTCTAGAAATTCTTCCAGAATCAGTTACTTTGTTCTTCACCGTTATCTCCGTCAAAAAAAAAAGAATGATGGTTGCGATTCTGCTTCTTGCGTACATGTTATTCTTCAATTTTACAAGTAAGTGTATTGTATTATAATATTAGTAAATTAATATAATTTGGAAATAATAAATGTCCTAATAATGTAAAAAATTTTCGCTAATTATTAACTCTTTTTATTTTAACCCTTGCTAAACTAGAATAACACACATGGATTTTTTAATTTCTCAATTCTTCAAAATAATAATTGTCGATTTTTGGGCGCTCTAAATCAGAAATATATTAATCTTATTGGTAAACTAAGACACTTTTTTTATTTAAAATATCAATTTTAGGAACTTACGTAAGGGATCATCCATAAATTTTTTTTTTGCATTTTCACCCCCCCCCCTCCCGGAAGTAACGTAGCCTTTAGGTAAAACCTGATTCTACATGTATGCTGACTTTTTTTTTGGGGTCTGTAGAAAGTAAATTTGATTTTATGTCTATATTGTCTGCGTGATTATGTAGTAAATTAAGATAAAACGTTAAGTGGCAGTTACTGTGGGTATTATTAAATTTGAAACTATGAAAGTTAATTTTTTAACAACAAATGAAATAGTTCCACTTTCAATTCCAAAAATAATTTTAAATTATAAAAAAACAAATTTTATACCACATAGTTGTTTTTTTTACTAACTTATTGAACTTACAGAACAAAATGACGAATTTTTCATGCCAAAGAGTTGAATTATCAAATAAAAAATACGAAATTTTAAAACGAAAGTTAAGCTTATACCAAAAAAAAACGAATTTTGAATGAAATACAAGAACTCATAACCCAAAAGATGACCTTTCAACTAAACTAAATTAATTTGAACAAAGAAAACGAATTTTTCGCAAAATAGTTCATCTTTAACGAAAAGTTGAATTTTTACATAAAAAGAACCATTTTCAGTCAACAATGGAATAGGTAAATTATCAATTACCAGAGTAATCTTTCGACCAAACAAAGAAATTTTCTAAAAAAACAATTTCCAACCAAAAGAGATGAATTTATAACTGAAATTTAAAATCGTCAACCAAAAAATGCATTTTGAAACCTTGTTGTCAAATTTTTAACCAAAGAGATGAATTTTTTAACGAAAAGAATAATTTACTAATAAAAATGAGGAACTTAAAAAAAATTCAAGAATTCTTCACAAAAATATTAATATTCCGTCGAAAAAAATGTTGCACTAAAGGCAAGAATTTTCAACCAAAAAGATGAATTTTTTGTTAAAAAATAATAATTAAAAAGAGCGTTTCATTCACTACCAAAAAAGAAGAATTTTTAATAAAATTTAAGAATTCTCAACCAAAAAGTTAAATAAAGGAATTTTTAACTTTTTGAGGAAGTAGTTCAGCTTTAAAAACTATTTGATAAATTTGTAACCTATTTAATACATTTTTAACCAAAAGGTTGAATTTTTTAATATAAAGATCAATTTTCTATCGAAAAAAAAGAATTTTTATCAAAAATTTTGATTTCTCGATCAAAAGGTTGAATTTGTAAGTAAAAATATGAACTTTTCAAAAAAAAGATTAATTTACTACAGAAAAAGACGTATTTTCAATTAACTTCCAGAATTCTTAACCAAAAAGATGAATTAAAAAAAATATAATAACTTAGAAAAACAAATAATTCACTACCAAAAAATTAAATGTTTAAGTAAGAATGAAATTTTATATATTTTTAAGGAAGCAGTTCAGCTCTAAAACTTATTTAATAAAGTTTTAACGTATTTCATAAATTTTGTAACATAAAGTCGAATTTTTAAATATAAAGATTAATTTTCTACCCAGAAAAAACAATTTTTATCAAAAGTCATGAATTTTAAACCAAAACATCGAATTTTCAAGTAAAAATATGAACTTTTTAACAAAAAGATTGATTTACTACAAAAAAGACGAATTTTTAATTAAAGTGAAAAATTCTCAACCAAAAAGATAAATTTTTTTCAAAAAAAATAATAATTTAGAAGAACGAATTATTCACTAACGAAAAAGAAGAATTATTAATAGAACTTAAGAATTCTCAACCAAAAAGTTAAATTAATTTACTACAAACAAAGACGAATTTTCAATTAAATTCAAGAATTCTCAACGACAAAGTTGAATTTTCAACTTAAAGAGATCAATTTTTAATGAAAAAGATTAATTCACTATAAAAAATACGAATTTTTAATAAAATTCAAGAATTCTCAACCAAAAAGATTAGATTTCAAGTGAAAAACATTTTTTCGAGTTACGTAGTCCGCAGCCGGCCGGTTACTGGCCGGGCTAACCCGGGAATCAGCCTGGCACTGGTTAGGTTAATATTTATGTAGAAATTACACATTTTTTAAGATCCGTGACATTATTAAATACGTAATTTTGGGTGCTAGATAAAATATTATTTGAAAAGTATAATTTAATCATTTCATACATCAGTAAAAAAACAAATGAACTTTTTTAATTTAAAAAAAGATTTACATTTTTTCGAATGTTTTAACTTATTAAATAAAACTTTTATCGATTTTGCTATGTGCAGCAGCATAAATGTTACAATTTTTCTAGTTTATCTATTTTAAGTCAATTTTCAGTATGTACACTTTCAAATTTACCGCCGTATATGGCGCCTTCTGCGTCTGCCGTCTGCATAGACACTCAGTAATTTTCAGTTTCGCGCCTGGAACGAGGATGCTCCCTGCACTAACGTCGCGTCGTCCCTTCGAAGTTCGAAAATAAAACCGAGACTTGCAACTAAAATAAACCCTATATCCGTAATTAGTTTCAAAGCCCCACTTAGTGCGGGAATAATGTTTTTTCTTAATTAAAATATACTGTTGTGTAAACATTTGTTACTTTCTGCCTTCCTAACCTTAAATCACCACGTGGTTTCCAAATTAGTACGAGATTCAATTATCAGGGATTAAAATTGTACTCCAATTTTCATCTCAGAATTGGTTCAGTCAATTGGACTTGAAAGTTCACCGTATTCTTTACGATGAGCCTTTAATGACAAAAATATTTTAAAAAGACGAATTTTTAATAAAATTCAAGAATTCTCAACCAAAAGCTTGAATTTTCATATAAAAATATTATTGTGAACGATCCAACGTATTAAATAGCCTGTAGAATAACTGGAAAAAAATTATTGCAAATGATCAGTGAACGCCCATAATTAATGGAGAATTCAACGAAATTTTTGAAGTTTTCTGAATTCTTCTAAAAGCGCGAAATTCTTTTTAACCATTTCCAAATTCACCCACCTTAGTCTTGCATAAACTACTCTTTGAATTCGTTTGAATAATCCAAGATGTCCTTGTTACCTACCCTCATTAATAGGGTGGTCCAAAAATGCATGGAAAATTTTTTTTTTCATGCTAGAGGGCAACAATCCCCCCATTTTATTCCAAATCCGAAAAAAGAAATTCCCTAATTTTGACTTTAAGTTCCCCATGTAAAATCCATGAGGAAAAATCACTTTCAGATTTTCTAGAATAATTTCTTAGAATTTGAAAAAATGTTACGGAAAAGTGTGGGGACCTGTAGAGAATTATCCAACAAAGAATTTCATGTATCAGACATATGGGTTTTGACACATCTGACACACCCCGAAGAGTACCTGAAAACTACCCTTAAAACCAAAAATGTTAATTCTTCATGAAATTGAACTTTTGGACACTGTATTCTGACCTTTTTTTTACTTAAAATTATTAAAATTGGTCTAGTAGAATATTTATTGTCATTGGTTAAATAATTTTTAATTATTTAAACGAATGGAATTTTTTTAAATATTTTTTTTCGAAAATTGGTTCTATCCCCTAAAACCTATTAATATTAGTCTTGTGGGACATTTATTAACATTAGTTCATTAATTTTGTTCCTTTTCGAAAATTTCCACTTCTAGCTAGGATTTTTTTTTAATTACCAAATTCGCAGTTCTAAGTCAGAATTATTATTATTGTGGATAACTTCAAGTTCCAACTATAAAATTGTATTAGTTTAAAAATCCCCTCTTCAAATTAAAAGGTAAATTATTCGAATTTCAAATAATGTTTCAAAATAAAAAATCATTTCCAATTTTCACCGAAATTTCGGTACGAGTAGCAGCCGGTACACGGAGACACTTCTTTTTATTATTTGAAATCATTTCCAATTTTTATTAATTTCTAATTTTTTTAATTCTTCTAAATATCTCTTCAACTTTCTCGAATTTTTTCTAAGAATGATAGGTCTTCAAGTGTTACTTATGCATAACAATTCAACAATTTGACTTGCTAATAAAAATTTGTTAATAGGACAATCAAATTGTAACGATAAAAGTTTTTTTTTTTTTCGTTTTGAATAGATAATTTATAATTACTAATTTTAGATGAACAGTCACATATTTTTTAATATTAGGTACTTGTTGTTTTTTAATTAAAACATTTCAAATTGCGTGATTTAAAAATGGAATATTTTAGAATGAAATTATATTTGAAATTTAACAAAAGCATTTAATAATAAATAGACCATTTTCAAGTTATTTTGAAATTAAAAATAGTTTATACAGTTTTAATAGAGCGATAACATTTGTTTAAGACTTTCCAATCGAAACAGTTTAGTTTTTAACGTTAAAATCTGTAAATTGTAAAATTGTAAACTGATTTCGAATTATTTTGTACAATCAATTATTATTTATTTTTTAAATCTTAATGTACCGTTCTATTTAAAAAAATAATTCATTTATATTTACAGTTGTTCAATTAAAAATGTGTATGTGTTGGAAAGTGAACTGGAATATCCTTAGGACGAAAATTTAACTATTTTTATGTTTTTTTTTAATTATCTTTTTTAGACCAAACTTCATCTTTCTTGAATAAAAATACAACTTTTCGTTTAAAAATTCAATTCTTTTCTTTAAGTTTGTCTTTTTAATTTTAAAATGTACCGACTTTAGCAGAAATTACAGTTTTGTCGTATTTTGAATTCAAAATTCAATTTTATTCCTACAAAATTATTTTTAGTTTAAAAACTGGTATTTTATTCTTGAAAAATCATCTGAAATCATTTTTGGATACAAATTTATCTTTTTCAACACAAATTTACTCTCTTTTGGAAAAACGCAAACTATTTTGAAGAAAATTCAACAATTTTGTAAAAAAATCATTTTTTTGTGTGAAAAATTCATCGTTTTGGATTAAAAATTCAATTTTTGTATAGAAACTTATTTCTTGCTTGAAAATTCATGTTCCGAGCGTGAAAACTGAACTGAAATCTTTTTTTAAGAGAAAACTAAATTATTTTTTGAAAACTTATCTTTTTGATAAGATTTGGCAGAGTCACTTGGTTAAGAAATGTTTTTTTTCTCGAAGATTTATATTTTTAGTTTGGAAATTAATCTTTTTGCTTTGAAATTCAATTGTTTTTTTAAAAGTAAATAATGTTTTTTAATTGAAAATTCAACTACTTGGGTAAAAGTTAAACACTTTTTTACCAAAAACTATTTTTAACTGAAAATGTAAATTTTTGAGTTTTTTTAAAGATTGATCTACTTAGTAACAAATTCTCTCTTCTTGGTAAAAAAATAATTTTCTGGGGTTCAAATTTTATTTTATGTTGGGCAAAAATGCATCGCCATGGTGGAAATTTAAATTTTGGATAAAAATTCCATACTTGTTTGTTTCAAATTCAAATTTTGTAGAATAAATTTGTCTTTTAACTTAAAGGTTTAATAATTTAGATAAAACTTTTTTCGTTTTTCAGTGAAAAACCTTTGTTTGTTAAAAAGTTGCTTCCTTGATTTTAAAATTCGTTTTCTTTTGTAAAATTTCATATTTTTTCATTGAATTATAAATTTGCTGGTTTAAAATAATTTATGTATTAAATTAAAATATTACAAAATTTAAATGCTGGCATTTAAATATTAATGATCAGGGGCAATAAAAATTTAGTCAATGAAAAATCAATGAGTTTTAAAAATTCAGTTATGGGACACCCTGCCTAATACTACTTGCAATAACTAGCAACAAATTTCTTGAAACTAAAAATTACTTACAATAAAAGGAGGTGGGGAGGGGGGAATATTTAGCTCGCTTTAAAACAATTCAAAAGATTGACTCTGCTATAAGAAGATTATCATATGTGAACGCTAACCCACGTACCCTGACTGTCTCGAGATCCCCAACTTCATCGTCGAGGAGGGGCATTCTTATTCTGGGCCATGAATATAATAGAAATCAATAAGGGCATGACGCATCCTAAAAGGAAAAGTTAATATAAAATTTAAACTGCAGATAAGTGTACCGGAAACAGAATCTGTAACTAGAAATTCCGCCGTTTATGGACTCAGCACTAACTAATTTATTTATTTTTTTACAGAAATAAATTCAGACGGCGGTTCTGAAGGACACCATAATGGGAATAGTATAATCCAAGCAGGAGTCCACCATTTTTATCGTCTACCACCTCAGCATCTTGTTCCTGATTATTTTGTTGTTCCTTCACAAAGCGAAGTTTATCTACAAATGCCAGGTGACCGTGTTTATTCTGGAATTCTCCAACCTCTAGAAGAACGCGAACCTCCAACTTGGGCTCAAAGACCATATCGACCTCATGCTGGACTAGAAAACCTTTATTTAATTATGCCTGATGGCAATGAATTGACAGCAGTTCTCCGTTTCTTCCGTGATAATCATGATAATAGTGTTGACAAATACCGATGTTTTATAAAACTTCAAAATAACACTATTTTAGTAGCACATCTCCACACTGATCGCAATAATGAACATCTAATCAATGATCGAACTCGCGTTTACGTTAAAATGCCCGAGAATGATGACATTATTTATATGGCTCAGGTACGTAATGGAGACCATTATCGTCCTGCATGGCTTCGATGAGAAACTAGATGCAGTATCTCCAGAGCGTGGGATTTTTCGGCCCCCACCACTCTCCAATCTGGGAGAAACACATGCATACGTAGCGTTTCGGTGAGTCGACTCTGTTAAGGATATGTGACACTCAAATCCACCGATCATATTTAAAAATAAAAGTTTAAAAAAAGCGGACTTTTTTTGGGAAGTATTAATGAACGTAAATGGAAGGTCTGTAGCACAGCGTGGATTTGGAAAAGAAAATAAAAAATTTATAAAACTAATAATTGTTGGTAAATATGTTCTATTCTATCGTTAAAACCTGCTGTGTCGGTAACTAGTTTGTTTTTCATTCTGGCGACAGGTGGCGTCAGAACTGGACTTTTGGATTTAGAACTTGCCTCATGCACAATCGATTCAAAGTGGCCATAACCTAAAATCTCAACTTCATTTTAGATAATTTGGCGGTAAATTCAAATTTTGATAGTTTTAATATTTTGAGACCTTGTCTGCGAGTTTGCTACATTATAAATAAATTTATATGAGTAAATAACTAATATTCAACTGCGTTAATATTGTAAATGGCAATAAAATTGTTTTGTTATTTATTATATGCACGAAATATTAGGAGGAACACACAGTACTCATGCGTTTCGGGCGGAAAATTGTGAAAACTTTTTTTCGGATAATTACGGAGATAAAAAGGTGAACATTTTCACTCTTGTAATATTTTCTCATATATCGAGCCATTATGTATTCACAGTCTTATAAACAATGTATTTGTTAAAAATTTGAAATTTTCGGCAAAATTCAAAAAAATATGCATTTTCAAACAAAGAAATGAAAAAAAATTGTTAACGTTTCAAATAAAAATAACAAACTAAAACTATACAATTAAATTTTTATAGTTCCAAAAATTAGTATTCAACAAATAATGGACTAGTTAAACTTTTGCATATAAAATGCAATTTTCATTGAAATAGTTCGAATTTTAACGAAATAAATTAATTTTTCAGTAAAAAAGATTTAACAAAATACATAAAATTTCCGCCAGATTGTTGAGGTTTCAACTAAAAAACATGAAGTTTCAACAAAAAATGCAAAAGTTAGATTTTCAGTAAAAAAATAATTATTGCCCCAAAACACGAAACAAAGTTTCAAAATAATGTTTAACTTTTGAAGCAAAAGATTGAATTTGAAAATAAATAATTTAATATTCAATCCAACAATTGTCTACCGGAAAAATAAATTCAAAATTAAAAAAAAAATAATTTTTAATCAAAATTAAAAAAAGATGCATTTTCAAACAGAGAAATTATTTCATAAGTCAATCAAACGAAAACGATAAATTAAATTTTTATGATTCCAAAAATTAATATTTAACCAAAACTCGACTAGATAAACTTTTGCATAAAAATGGAATTTTTATCAAATTAGTTCGAATTTTAACAAAATAAATTAATTTCCAAGTAAAAAAGATTTTATTTTTGACATAGTACACGTAGCCCCCTAAATTTAGAACCATCAGGATGTAATTTGTCAGGAATAAATCACCGCTCGTGTTTACAAAACATAAACCCGAGCTGGGAAAACCATACACGTTAAACTGCTTTCTAATGGAATTTTAACGACCTCACTTTCCCTCTGAGTCACGACACTCGGAAGAAAGGGAGTCCTAAAGCCAACCTGGCGGCAGCTCTGTTGGAAGGTTTCGCCATCACGCGCCAGGCTGAGGCAAGCGTCTGCCATCTATCTATCGCCCTCCCTCTCTTTCCTCCGAGTAAGGAAAACCCGGTCAGTGAAGGCCAACTTAAGCTTTTAGAAATACTTATCTGTTACTTTTCTTTTATTTAATTATCGAGCCAGGGGTTCGAAAAAACCCGTATTAATTTATGTTTCGTTAATTTAAGTTTCCATCGCATTTTTATTAATTTTAAAACCCTGTTATATTTAATCTTTATTTCTAAATACATTTTTTGTTTTAAAATTTCTCTTTTCTATAATAATTTAGTCTAATTTTGTATCTCTCTAACATATTGTAATATTTTTTTACGTTATTCCGAGCGTTTTTAAATATTCTAGTTTTTCCTTATTTATTTTTTTATCTTTACGTTTACTTTAAAATTCTGGACGCATTCTCATAACCTTAAGTTTGAGATTCTTTCCCATTTTCTTTTCACTAATTTTCCAACATGTTTTAATTTGCGTGTGTCTAATTTTACTTTTAATATTTCTTTTATTGTTCTCAAGCGTTTCTTTTTGTTGAAATATTCTATTTTATGAATTTTACTTTTAACTTTCGTTGTTCCTATCTTTACTTTAACTTTAAAATACTTGCTAGTTCTTCATTTTTACCCTCTTATATTTTTCTATGCATTTCAATTTTGTTTCGTCTCCATTTTCACACTTTACTCTCATGTAAAATTCGCATTAGCGAATTTACAGTTACTTACGGTTACTTTACGTCACAACTCATGTTCAAATATTAGCGGTGCCCCTCCAGCTTCCTCATGAATTCCGCGCCAATCTCTGGCCAACAGCCTCGCGCCGAGCGAGAATAAAAGGCGGTTCATTCGCCCGAAATGATGCACTCTCGCTTTTACCACCGAGCAGGACTCATCCTCCTCTTGTGGAAGTCTGTGGTCTTTATTGTACCGGTTTAAAGAGCTTTAAGAATAAAAGTCATTAAAAACTTAAATTTTAGTTTCTTTTGCTCTACGATATCTTTATTGCTCCTCAAACCCATTCCTAAATCTCTCTCTCTCTCTTTCTTTAATGGTCAGTCCGCTATTATCAGCTCCGTAAACCGCGAAATCTTTACTTTTCTCTAGAGGCCGGTCTGCTATTATCAGCTCCGCAAGTCTCGCATCTGTCTCTCTCTCTCTCTCTCTCTCTCTCTCTCTCTCTCTCTCTACCTCTCTCCTCTCTGAGGACTGTTTGCCTTTTTTCACGGCTCCGCTAAGCATTCTTGTCTTTTTTTTCAAAAGGTTCGGTCCGCTCTCCTTGCAGCTCCGAAAACCCTTTCTCTGCTATCCTTCTGAGGTCGGTCTGCCTTTTTCACGGCTCCACAAACGTCTTTTGCAATCTTATCCCTGATTTTATTCTCCTTTCCTCATCCTTACTACTCCCTATGTCTGGAGACAGGACCAAGCGTTCCCGCCTTAATAAACAGATTCGCCGCCGCCTGGCTGCTCTCCGTTAAACCCTCTTCTCCAGCACCTCGCTAGAGGACTACTGGTCCCCTTTCTCCTTCTCCTCACAGGGTCCAACGGCCATCGCTCGGTCAGTGTTCATTGTTCCATTCAGCTCCCGCTCGACCCTCTGCTGACCTACTCCCTCATCCACGAACACCACTCCTCACATCATCTCCTCTCCCCGCAAATTCTTGCGACAGGAGATCACCGGTGACGATGACGTCGTCATCATCATCGATGACGACGAGGCCCTCACGCCTCTGACACCTCCTGCCAAGTGGCAAGGGTAAAAGGTTCTTCCCTTGAAGAAGCTTAGTCCGAATAGGCCGATCCATCTCCTCTTCCATCTCCTCTCCTCTTCCCCAAACCTGAGGAAGGGGCCTTTCAGTCATCAGACCGAAAGACAAGGCCGACAGCCCTCGTACTGTCGGAGGCAGAGACAACAGATGGATGGTTTGCATGGATGGATGGTTTGTCGGCTTAGGGGTACATCCTCTCATCCGCCGGGGCCTCCAGGATCCACCAGTAGTCGCTCACCAGCTGGAATCCTGTGACGGTTAAGTCCACGAGGCAGTTGGGCGCCTACTTGGAGGCCCAAAACCAACATCTGCGAATACGAGCCTCGCTTTCACCACGACCAGCCAAGGACAGGAAGAGTTACCAACAGTATCACCTCATCGAGAGCTACGGTTCTACTTGGACTGGCACAATATAAGCAACCAGAACCATCGCTACACCCCATTAACCACTCGATCAAGTCGGGACAGCAACAACCACAAACCCCGCCCAGTATCAAATTGGCGGACAAACATGGGGCTCCGAAATTATATTTGGAGCGTCAGAAGAGGCCGAAACCGAATTAGCGATGAGCCGATCACCGACAGCACATCGGTTTCTGAGTCTCAACCGCAAAACTTAGTGGCGCTCAACGACAACGAACTAGCAGTAGAAGCATCAGAGCCTCTGGAAGCGCTATCCGCACCACCACCAGATTACAACGAGGCAAACTACCAGTTTCAACCTCCAGCATCTATCCGCGGCATGAGCCAATCCGTGCTGCGACCATTAAAAAGAACATCTCCGGTCCTGTTCGCGGATTAGAACATGGAACCGGTGCGAGGGCTGAGCAGCCAACCAGATCCAGTTCTGGCAACTCCAGAACTAGCAGCAGTGATCAACGCACTCCAGGTCCTCTTCTTGGAACGGAACACGGTACCAGTGCTGAGACCTACACATTAGCCAGATCCGGTATTCATACCGCAAACACCCATATCAGTACCACCAAGGAGAGCACCGGAGCTCCCGACCACCCCAGCAACAATAGCGTCGCCAGCCCCACCGCCTGCCGCCACAGAGTTGCGATCCCTCGTCCGGGCCTTCAGGACGCCCAACGTTCCACTGCACTAGTTTCCCCGCCAGCCTGGAACCTAGATTCCTCGACCTCATAGAAGACAACGCCAGGATCTTCCACAACGAGGCTCGGTTACAGCAAACACTTGCAGCCGTATAGCACAAGATCAGTCTACATGACACGCAAACCTTGCGGGAGGCTCCACGCCGTTATTCTGTAGAAAAGTGGCACTACATCGACGAACAGGTACGAGAAATTCTGCAAGACGGAATCTTCTAACACACCACTTTACCTTTCAGTTCCGCCGTGGTAGCAGCCGGCAAAAAAGACGGAGAATACCGGTTCTGCATAGACTCCCGAAGATTCAACACCTAAACCGAGGACTCACCACAGTGTTTGCCTCGCAGACACGAAACGTTGAAGAACCTCGGAAACGCCAAGTTTTTTCTCATCGGTTAACCTAAAGAGTGGTTATTGGCAGATCCTAATGGCCCCCGGTTCACGACTCTACACAGCGTTCTCGACTACTTTGGTGACATCGTCATTTATTCCGACAGCTGGGAGGATCGCCTCACGTTCATCGGCCTTCCTTTGGAAAGATTTTCCATATGTGGACTCACCGCGGACACAAAGAAGTGCAGCTTCGGAAGGACGTCGCTGCTATACCTCGGGCACATCATCGGCGCTGGAGGCAAAACGGCTCCACGTGTCCACATAGAGGTTATCCAAAACGCCCCTTCACCACGAAACCGCAAGGTCATGCGATCAGACATCGGACTCTGCAAGTAAGTAAAGGAATACATCCTCTACTCCTCAGAGATATTCGCCCTTTTGACCGAACTCCTATCAACCAAGCGGCCTTTCAAGTTTGGGGTTACGCTTAGGCTCACAAGAGGACGCAGTGGGAACATCCAAGCATCAGGGGCTCTGACGGACTCAACCCAGAATAATAAAACTCAAAACCTGAAAAACCATCTTTTTTGGCATTTTTACCTCAAACATCAAATTGGCGGGTATTCTTACTATCATTTAAATAATCAGCGAGTCAAAATACGTGCGTGCGTCTATTATCAATTCAATCTGAGGTAAGTACTTTTAGATGAAATTCCGAAAAGTACTTACCTCCTGGAGTTTTGCGAGAATATACTTGTTGGTACTTAATCGCGTTTTTCTCAAAAAATAATGGATTTAAGCAATAAGTTTGCAGAACATAAAAGAGATATTTTTCAAGGGATACAAGATTTATCTAAAATTCTTTTCTCTCAAACTAATATTGATCAAACTATAGCGAAAAAGTCAGAAAATATAGTTTTCTAGTGCTTTAAACATGAAAATCCAATTTGCGGACATTTTCAGTGACATGATTGTAATCAGCCAGTCAAAATAGTTGGATATGTCTAGTTTTAAATTAATCGGAGGTAAGCACGTTTTAGAACGGCACCCTTTATTTATCGAGCCAAGGATATTTTATTTTCTCTATTATTTATACGATATGATAACACAGCTAGAAATTTCAAGTTTTCATTTTATTTGAAAATTAGATATAAATTCGATAAATAGTTGCCAACCACAATAATAGTTGTAAATTTGATTATAATTATAAATGCAATATCCAACTTAGTTGTTAACTGTTCTCTGTGAAATAATGTTAATGTTAAAAAGGTCTGCAGTTTCTATTCAGGTAATAAATTTAGCAGATAAGAAAAATTCTACGATGCAACATTAACAATCCCCCTTCCATTCTTATTTAAAAAAAGATGCACAGCTTTAAGTGGATTATTTTTAATAAAGAAGCGAATTCAGTTACTTGAACAAATTTTACCAATGTGTGACGTCAAAGTGATTACAGAACGGATAACATTATGCTCTGCTTTCAACATCTGAAATCACCGAGTATGATAAAAATAAAAACGAAAATTGCATTACTTGATTTCTTGTAGAATTTTTAGAAATGGTAAAAAAGTACTAAAATTCTTGGTTTTAGATTTTTAATGCAAATTCAAAACTGAAAAAAATCTTAAACTCATGAAAAGTATTATCTATTTATAGTTGGATGAGCTCTAAATTTTAAGGAACAAAAAATACTATTTGGAGATATTATCAGCTGAGAATGCAATAATTTGTAACTTCGTTACAATTAATGATAAATTTATATCAATTTGAACATTAAAATACCATTTTAGTGATCTTTCAATTCTAATAAATGCCTGAATTCTTTTGAATTCATGCGGAATTTTTTTATTCTTCTTAAAATTCACAGAATTTAATGTATCAGATTTCAATTCACTCACATTCATCGACATTAAATGGAATTTTAAAATGTTGTTCCATTAAATTATATGATTTTTCATTCATCGGGATTTTTTTCTATTTTCTATTGGATTTATATAAATTTAGTTGAATTATATCTAATACATTTAAACTTCCTAATTCGCTTCAGTTTTATTGATATCCATTAAATATTTTGGATTTTTTAAATGTTTTGAAGTCCTATTTAATTAATTTGGAGTTCACTCTGAATTCTTATTAATTCATCCTATATACATTGAAATTCACATAGCTTATACAAATCCCCTCGACTTTACTTAATTCATTAAATATTTTTCAGTTTTTCTTTTTTAATTTAATCATTTCCCTTATATTCCATTCCCTTTAATTCACTCGAATTTGAGTGAATATGTACATTGTTTTTTGTTTGCCATTTCCTGCATTTATTATAAATTTCATGAAAATTTCCTGAATTAGCTTAAATATTTCTAGATATACTTTCAGTGTACTAAAACCATGGAAATTTTTCCAATTTTTTCAAATTCATTTAAATTTTACTTAAATTATTTTGAAACCACTCTTAGTTCTCATAACTTTATCCTGAAATCGTTTAAATTCGCCTGGAATAGTCATTAAATCCATTGAATTCTTTTTAATTTAGAAGAAAATTAGTTAAGTTATAAAGATTTTTTGTTACACAGTATAAATATTTTTAATTTATTCATCATAGAGAATATTTCCTTTATATTTCAGAAGCAATACTGTGCATATTATTTAAGAAAAAAAATTCAGTTCAGTTGTAATGAATTTACAGATTTTTCTACTGTAAGCCTAATGCCATTTTTAAAACGCTCTAGTGGAACCTCTCTAAATATTTGTTTTAAATAAAAGAAAATTGCTAGCTATACAAAAAAATATTTTCAGGGACTCCAGTATCATTTTTAATTTTATTGCAGGAACAAGAAAACACGACGGTGAAACGTTTAATCAGTTTATACGCATCTGAAACATGACGTATGTAGATATGATTTCATCAGAATGATGAAAGAAGAGTTATTTAAACAAATGATCTATCTTAACTTTCCTTATTTACGTTGATCCCACTACGAAATTCGATACATTGGAACAGAGTTGATATGATACATTCAGTTGATCCTTCATAAATTTACTTCACGTCCATCATTGTATATCTTAAGCAATCATGAAGAAAAGCTCACTATTTAATTAGTAACCGAAATTATTCAAGAATTTTGAAGAATTTTTATTAATTAACTTTAATAAAATAAACTCGAGCTTTTTGTTATATTTCTGTAGTGAAATGCTAAATCATTTATTTTTAATTATAAAATTTGTCTAATTCTGATTTAGCGAGCAGGATTAATAACATGGATGTTAGAAGATTTACAATTTGCAGGTGATAAATATTAATGTGTAGATCATCTTCTCAAAGCTGAATCTCATATGCTAAAACTGAAAATTGGAAATAATTTAATTTTTCCAAATAAAAACAGTCCTGCCTGAAAATTATGACTAATTAATTTTATTGAAATCTAATTTAGGTTTTAAATATAGTTATTATTACCATACCTACACAGAAATTAGTTGTAATTATCGGAAATATTAGTTTTCTTTCTACTCTTAAATTAGGTAAGGATTTATTTGTTTAAAGCAATTGTGGACTTACATAATACACTGTAATCGTGTTTTATACAGGTCTAGCAGTGATACGAAACTTCTTCTAGCAAAGTTTTTGGGCATATGGTCCAGTCAGGTCCCTCGAAATTCGCTGCTAAATGGCCATAGCGAAAGTATCTCGGTGACTCTGTTTTTACTGGCTATACAGGACACTTATCCACTTTCAGGTGTCCTGTAAGGAGCTGTCTCGTCACCAGCTCCTCTTGTGACTTCAAGTGGGCCTTCAGACACCTTCTGGAAATTTTCATCATAAGGTTGTCTTCGACCTTGCTTAATGTTTCCTCGAATTCCTCCTTACAGCTTCCTTCAAATCCTCTTGGCTCATTATCGTGTCGAAATGTAGGACCACGATCACGGTGCAAAGAAAGAGCTCTCGCAAGCTTCTCCCCAGAGCCGACTGCCTTCCGGAGAGCAGAGGACAGTTTGGGCCATCTCTCGGCTATTTCTCATACCTCAAAGTGGACATCGACATTTTTGTCTGCCTAAAGCATTTGATTTGGATGCTAAAGGTGTCTGGTTGAACCTTGGTCTTTAGCTCATTGAGGTTCTTGGCATATCTTGAACCCTCAGCTGGTTTTATTAGAACTTTCTCGGGGCCTGCCGGCTGAGCCCTTTGGAGGACTATGGTAAGCTCTCTTGTTCTCTTCCGAGAACTGGGAGACAGAGCCTAAGCTTGTTCCTTGTTCCTCTGACTCAAACATCTTGCCGGTCACTACTATACGTCCTTCCTTTGTCGTCTTTTTCTTTTGTTTTCTTTTTCTAATCTTCTTTCCTTCAGGCCTCCATCACTCTTTGCCCTGTTACTTTATCCATGAGCCGTTCCACGCTAAGAAACTGAATCCATTATGACCGTGGACAACAAAAACATTTGCATCTGGAACTACAAGTCATGTGATTCTTCCTTAATAGGGAGAAAAATGATTCTCTTCACTTTACAGGAAGCTTCAATTAAATCTGAGGTATCTTTCATCCGCTTTCATGAAGTTTCGTAAGACTTCAGATCCTGCCTATGCACCTTTTATAACGACAATTTCCTAATCGTTACAATCTTCGGTTCCAAATAGCACTTTTTAAATAGTACGAAATCTAAACGAACTCTTAGTCAAACAGGTGCTAGATATTCATGAATCAGAAATAAATTTAAATTTACAAAAAAATAACAATAAATAATACAAATAAATAATATAGAATATAAAAAATGGAACCAGAATATTATAATCGTTAGCTCAGTTCCACAACTGGATGATGGTAGAGAGGTTGATTCTTAATAAAATTATATAATAATTTACGTAATAAAAATATTAGCTAATATTGAAAAGGATACATAAAAATGAAGACATTAAAAAAATTTATTCAATATTATTTTCTATCGAATAAAAAGGAAACATCAAGGAAAGAGTCTTATACAATTTGAGGAAAAACAATCAGGTAATCACAGGGGAAAATATATCACATAATAAAATACATTTAAAGGGAAAGAGTCATAAACAATTCGGGAATAAAATTATACTATCACAATAAAAAAAATATTATATTCCAGGAAACAGTAATCAAAGAGAAGATAATTCAGTCAATGAAATAATCTGACAATTTCGTGAGTTAAAAACTACAGAAGACACAAACTCAAGATGGGCCATACGAAATAAAGTTCGATTTTTCCTTTCAGATTTTTTAAAGATAACTGAACAATACTTTCTGAATTCATTCACTTCAACAACGGATCACATAGATTGCCAGAAACAAGCAGGAATGAAGACAATTGGTATTCACGAAATAACATAATCCATAAAAATTCTCGCAAAACCAATAAACTTTATTGATAAAAAACATTAAGTGTTACTGCGCAAGCTGCTTGAAGAAAAAGTGACTTATTCTACAACACTGTTTATTTCCATCATGGCGAGATGAGTCCTGATTCGTCAGTTATCAATCCTTGGATTGTCATTGCTAGGGAGCTTGTTTGATGCAGAAGCAGGGCCAGGTATATGACAAGAGGTATCCAAAATATATGCTACGGCCAAACAAAAATTCCTCTCTTGAAATCGATGATGGAAATCAATAAATTTCGTCCATAAAAAGTTGCATTATTTTCCCAGACATTCTCTCCGAAATATTTCAACAACCGAACTTGGGACTTTATAGAAATATCAAAATTAAAGTCCCTAGCACCTAAAACGTTCTGTTTGATGATCGGGGCCTGACGTAAAGAGGTTTGACTAGCGTTGCTAGAAATTGGCAATTAACCTTCTCAAAATAGGAAATTTTAAATTCCACTCCAAGGTAGATAAGTCGAAGGGGACATCATCAATAATCAGCAGTAATCCCAACAGGATTACAAAAATTTTCAGTAGGTTTTGAAGTAAGATTAAAAAATGGGGACAGGATGGCACACAGCAGTAGGTTAAGCGGGAATCTTGAAATGGTTTTAGTAACTCCAATCGACAAAAGGAATCTAAAATGATTCTTGAAGTTTTTCTTTCGTTAACAAAGGTTGAAGACTCTTATGGATGGTTCGGTTACTGAGGAAGTACATAAATAAAGAGAAGAACAGGAAATTCGATTCTCATTTAAAAGAAACTAAACTAAATAAACTCTAGTCTTGGAAAAGAATGTAGCTTTCGGATTCAAATAACTATAGAAGAGTCTTAAAATTGATAATCAATTAAATCAGATATTATTAAACTATTGAACTTCTAAAAACTTAATTGCTTGTGACAACTAGGCTTGTTGTCACCACTAGGTTGCCACGAGTAGCTAGAGAAAAAAGCCCCCCATAGAACTCCTTATGCAAGGGAAATGCCCATGGCATGGTCTTTTAGGCCTTAGCCTGGGATTTTTTTATTTTGGATCATCCCTAGACCATTGTCCGGACTGATTGTTTAGTTATTCAGCCTATTCAGCAGAAACCCTCGATACAGGCCGTCTCTATCCGCAACATGAGCATGCGTTCATTAGTGTACAGTTATCGAATAAAGTAACTTAAAGACCCTTGAGAAGTTACTTTTACTCAGAAGAAGGACATAGTGAAGGGCTTACATGAATTTCCCTTTATATCTTTTGTAGCAGTTGTTTCTCAAAGTTATTTTTTCTATAGTTCAGTTAAGTTACGTTACAAGTTACTTGTTCAAAAAAGTAACGAAGCAACAGCCTAAGTTAATGTAGCTGCAACTTTTTCAGTAAATTTTTGACTTGCAATCCATTAAATCCCAACACTGAGGTCTAAATAAGTGTTAACGCACTTGTATCTGATACACAATGTATACAGAAAACGTGTTGTAATTTTAAGTCGCTATCTGAAGGTTGTGTCGGTAATAAATTTAGTAGATATGACAAATTCTGAGGCAGATTTACCCCTTTCCTACTATTTTCAGTCACCTGATGGGTAGTATATAAGTGAATATGTTTCAAAAATTGATCAGTCGGCATTTATAAAATTTCTCTGAAACTAGATTTTAGTTCCATCTTAGTGCCTAGATCTGAAAAAAATGAAGATCGTCATTATGCTAATTACCTGCATGGTTTTATTTGATTTAGCAAGTAAGTTCAATATAACGTACTCATAATTTATTGATTGTATTATGATTACATTTCAATTTGAAGTACTGTCAACTTATTTGATTATTTAATAATTATTCAAACGTGAATCTGATTAGATTGTTTGACATACCTTTTACGCAGTCAGAACATAATTGTAAATCTTAGATTTATGTTATAAATATTTCAAATGAGTATTATAATTCAAAATTCGTATTTATTTTTTAAGCTAAAAGATTAAAGTTTTAATACCACTTCAATACTTTATTTGTATGTTGAGTTTTTCTTTAAGTTTGTAGATCCTTTACAAAATTTTAAGAGAGTTTGAAAAAGTTTATCAAGGAAAAGTTTTTTTTTTATCTAATCTATTATCAACTCGCAAGGAGAAGTAGGAAAATGTGCGTCGCTAATTTGAATACGGCCTTACCAATCCAGTCGCTACTTGATTAGAAGAAACAAAAGCGCACTTGATGCATTTTCATGTACTTTCACGTTGCCAAGTGCCACTCCAATCAGCGACGCACATCCCGTGAGCTGCCGTTACACAGGCTCATTAAAAAGTTTTCTGAACTGTACATGTGATTAGGCTACCCTTATGGATTTTGAGAAGCTGAATTCAAATCCATGCCTCAAATTTTCCCCTAGACCCACATTTATCCCCTAGCCTAGCAAAAGTATAAAGCTAAGCAAAATTCGAGGGTTTTCGTAGGTTTTTTTACAGTGTCTCAGAATTTTCCAAGCCTAGGTGAAAAAGTTTAAAACTGAGCAAATCTTAATGTTTCACGAAGACTTTATTTTAGCACGGAAAAGCTTATATCTGCCCGCATTTTGAGTTGCTTATTTAATTTCTGATATTATAATTTGCTTGAAACACCTCTGAATTCCCCTAGCCTAGGAGAAAAGTAAAAAAAGTGAAAAGCACTGGAAGTTTCACGTAGGCTTCATTAAAAGTTGGTATATTTTTAGTTGCTGAGTTTATATTTGTTCTTATATTTTATCCACAGTACCTCAGAATTCCCCTAGCCTAGCCCTGCTGGAAGTAAATTGATATAGTCTCTATCCGTTTGAATTCTTTTCTATCTTTAATATTGGAATGAAAAGAACCCATGTATCAATCTTGATCCTAGGTCTATCCCTTTAATCATTTCCTATCTTTCTTCCAATCTACAATCACCGCCAAAAATTCCGCAACTTATCTACATGCATCCTTTTCTTTCTACTCTTAATCCCTATTCCTAAAATTTAAGATAGCCTTATCTTCTTAAATCCAAGCCTTTCTATCTAAATAAACCTACAACTTATCCACCTCTATCTTATCTATCCTTTAGACAATAACGAATTTCGTCTATCTTTTCTTATCCCTATTTTCCTATCCAAGTGAATCAATTTCTGTCTTTTCAGAAATATAAGATAGCCTTATCTTCTTGAATCCCAGTCTTTCCAGCTGAATAAATCCACAGCTTATTCACCTCTAATATGTTCTATCCGTAAGGAAATCTAAGATTTCAAATAATTGTTTGAATTCCTATTTTCCTACCCAAGTGAATCCATTTCTATCTTTTCCGAAATATAAGATAGCTCTATCTTCTTGCATCCCAGTCTTTCTATCTAAATCGATCCTCCACTTATCTACCTCTATCCTTTTGTATCCTTTGGCCAATAAAAAGTTTCTTCTATCTATTTTAATCCCTATTATTCTATCTAAGTGAATCCATTTCCATCTTTTCTGAAATATAAGATAGCCGCATCTTTTTGAATACCTGTTTTTCTATATAAATGAATCCTCAGCTTATCCACCTCTACCCTTCTCTTTTCGTTGGGAAATCTTAAATTCAATCTATCTATTTTAATCTCTATTTTCCTATCCAGCTAAATCCATTTCTTTCTTTTTTAAATATGAGAGAGCCATCTCTTCTTAAATCCTAGTTGTTCTATACAAATGAATACTCCACTTATCCACGTCTATCTTTAGCGAGGCGCGCGCTACTTGACGTACATACCTGACTTATTTCCAGCAGGCTCCCAGTAGGTGGCTGACTGTAAAAGTCAGACACAAGTGAAATCATTTGCACCATCTATAACTGGAGGGCCAACACACGCTTTTGCAGAGTTCGAACTTCGAATAGTATATCGCACTGCTAGGGAATTTTGTTCTTAGGTATATAAACCCTTGCTGGTTTAATACTATTTGGGAGATAAAGTAGTAATTTCCGGTTTCAATCGTGTACAAAACTAAGAATTTTGCCGACGTTTCGTGAACATTGCAGTTCACTTCTTCAGGGCTGACCT
>JAAAKG020191486.1:0-19736 GCA_010014905.2 Druon quercuslanigerum
GGGAGGTGTGTTAAGGAATAGGAAGAAGGTGAAAGAAAAATGTAAACCCTTAGGGGACACATTAGAAGCTTCCACTATTAAGTGACAGAGCAATGTTACACGCGAGCTACGACGCGCGCATTTTATGATAGTCTTCCACAATCCTTACAGAAACATGGAGATTCTTCATCAGGGTGGCAGTATATTTCTATTAGGATGTCAAATAATAACTAACTGAATGCATCAGCTTTAATCCCCTTTCGGGGAATAATTTTGTCATGGGTGATTTGAGAGGCAATTTCCAAGAAATTTTGATGATCAAGAGTTGAGTCTCAACAGCTTTGCAGCAAAGGTACCTAAATATAATATTATATGAGCTCTAGAATGGAAGACTAAAGTAGATCCAAAGTTTTATGAGCTGCAGTCAATCATTCACCTCATAAACTGAGAATCCTGACGACGTTCCTGAGATGCGTCATTTCTCGAGTCCACTGAATGCATGGGACTTTATGGCTCCATGATGAACTCCAATAGGACTCAAGTTCCATGGTATCTACATGTAGGTATTCACTCAACTTTATTTAGATTATGATCCAGGATTCTAGTAGTAGGAAGTTTCTGCGAGTAAAATGGCACCTACAGTTGATAATTCCAAGATTCCCTGCATGCGTGCTATAACCTTGTGAGTAAATTGTTGCTCTCTGTAAGTTTCATCGAGAGAGAACTTGGAGACGTTGGCAAGTACTCCTCCACGGAAAATATAGCGACTATTCTCAGACATCAGGGAGAGAGCATCGAGGTTTCGTTGCTGATGCTACCTGCTGAAATTTTTCTTGCCTAGATAAGGGTGCTGTATGAATGTCGAAGCGTTAAAAAGATTTTTAGGTATCAGGGAAAGAGCATCGTAGTTTCGTTGCTGTTCCTACCTACTCAAATTTTTCTTGCATCGTTAAGAGTGTTGTACGAGTGTCGAAGCGTTAAAAAGGATCATCAGGTATCACGGAAAGAGCATCGCGGTTTCGTTGCTGTTCCTACCTACTCAAATTTTTCTTGCTGTCAATGAGTGTCAAATGGCGAAACAATGTTGCACGCGCTTATATTATGATGGTCTCCAATAATATAAGTGGCAAAACGTTTCTAGGATGTCGAATAACAACTAATTAAATTCATCTACTTTAATCCCATTTTCGGACACTACAGGTGATGGTGATAAGATTCCGTCCAGTTATACTATTCCTTCTGATTAAATTGATGCTCTTGGTGAGTTTCACTGAGAGGGAAGTTGGGGTCGTTGGTAGGTGCTCCTCCACGGAAAACATAACGACCTTTAAATTCACTCGGATAATTTCCGCTGCTCGTCGAAAGGCGCGAGCGAGTGACTCGGAGGTGTAATTAGAGGAGCTCTGGCTTCGCCGCGCCGGAAGGAAGGTTTTACCGCCGATGGAGGTCTTCCTCTCCGCAGGAACTTTCCTGCTCTTTCCCTTAGGATATATCACTTCTGCTTCCCTTCCTCACAACTCCCAAAGCCACATTTTGTGACCAAACCTTCCGTTTCGATTGCCACTGAAACTAGTTCTCCACGTTTGACTGGTTAAGCGGTTCAACAATTTGAATAATTTCTAAGGCAAACTGTGTAAACAATTATCATGTAGAGAAGTTTATTCGGTTGAACTTTGGATCATTTTCTACTCCTTATTTTTTGTTCAAAGTAAATTCACTTAGATCAGTTTTTCTGGTGAATAGAGGAATGCCTCAAAAAATTCTTGGTTTTTGATTTTAAATAATTTATTTTTAAAATTCTAGAACGATTATTAATAAAACAAATCTTTCCTGTAGTAGAAATTGTTGTCAGTAAGGTAAGTAATACTTTTTGTTAGTTTTATAACTTTTAAATTTGTAGGGATGAATTTGACCTTTTAATCTCAACTTTATCAAAAAATCGTAGCTCAAAGGGTGCTAATAGCTACCCTAAATTTTTTTTCTTAACCAACAAAATAGGGAATCATTTTCTTACCAAAGGAAAGTAATGTCAGACATAATGTTTTAGAAAATCGCCGCACAAACCAAAATGCTCTGAAATCAAGAAAAATAAGGGTGTTTCTCATGTCCAGGAAGTTGACAACGCCAACTTTAAATCTCCAAAAAACGAAACTTGTGCTGAATTGTGCTAAGTTTGTGCTGTTTTGTGCTGTAAATCATTTTATGAAAAAATAAAAATTTGAAACCAAAAATAAAAAAAACAACATTTTTTTGACATCTTTACCCAATAATTAAAAAATAGGAATTTCCATAATCTGAAACTTGTGCTAGGTTGTGCTAGGCTACCACAACAAAGAATTCTTATGTCAATTTTTACTGGTATTATTATTTGCTCAAAAAAACGGATTTTTAAAACTTGGAACGCATTCTTTACCCAAAAGATTTAAAAATACGAATTTTTAAAATCTAAAACTTTTTCTGGGTTCAGATGTGCTAGCACAACAAATAATATATTAAATAATGTATTAAAGTTTTTGAATAAAAAAATTTTGACTTGATCAATGGTGAATATTAACTAATTAATAATTTTTAAATTGAACTGTGCTTTAAGAATTAAAAAGTGAATATTTGATTGTACAATGCGATTTAGAATTAGTTGACAATTTTATAATTTCCAGATTTTAACGTTAAAAATTAAAGTGTTTCAATTGGAAATTCTTGTTACATAAACAAATATAAACGCGCAATATAAATTGTACATTGCAATATAAATGGTTGTATTTAAAAAATGTAATTTGTAAGTCTTGAATCTGTAAGTTTTGAAGAAATCCAAAATTAATTTGAAATTATTTCAAATAAGTTAAACAAATTGTCTAATTCTACCGACAAAATCCGGCTATTCATACCAAAATTTCTGCGCAAATAGCCCATGGCCTATTTTAAAACAAAATATAGATTTCTGTATGTTTCAAACCAAAAATTTAGAAATTTTTTAAGAATGTTAAAGGGCTTCTTAAGAATAAAAAGCATTTCTTTAAGATTCCTATAGAAAAGTTAAAAATAACTTTTTTATGGAAAAATGAATTTTAACAGAATATTTAAAGATTTACAGAATTATGAAAAATGAATGTGGAAAATTTTTAATAAATTTTATTTAATTTGGTAGGATCTTTCTTTAATTTTAGAAAAAAATTCCAACAGTTTTGAAAGATGATTAGAATCTCTGAAACAATGTCAAAAATAATTAAATTTTTTTTTAATGAAGCAGCGTGTAGATTTTTCAAGACTTTGAAATAAAATTTTGAAGCATTTTAAGGATTTTTAAACTATTACATCCACAACAATTTAACTTTCAATTCAAAAGTGTTTAGTTTATAAAAAATGTAATCTAACAGTTTTAAAAGTTTGAAATTTTTCACTTGGTAGTATAGCTTTATAAATGATTAAAAATTTGAATAACAAAATTTTTAATTGGAAAACTTTTTAACTTTGCTTTTAAAAGCTTAAAATGCAGGAGTTTCACTTTTAGTGCTTTAATTTACAACTCAGTTTTCAATGAAACTTCAAATGGAAAAATTTTTAGCTTCAGAGTTCGAATTTTTTAATTCCATTGACAGGGAAAAATGTTTGCAAACCGGATACAAACCGAGAAATGGTAGAAAATTTTGTCCTTTGGTGAAAGCGGCCAACCTGAGTAGCATTTATAACATGCCATAATCAGAAAATTTTCCTATATCGATTTGTTACAGACATTTCAACTTCGGAGGTCTCCTAAATGAGGGGTCTTAAATCTAAAATTTAGGGGAAAATCCTTCTCGATAAACCACTTACAAATCAAATCACTTTGGATTTCATATCCTTCTAAGGAGGGTAAAAAAATATAAAGAATTTCCCTCGCACCTACTGAACAAATATTTTTATATACATGATGAAAATGTTTCAGTTTTCTCTACACTTCTCTAATTTGCAATTTAGAAATTTTCATACAAATTTTTTGGTTTAAAAACAGTTTTTTTATTTAGTAAATTATTTCAATAATAACTTATTTTTGACGCAATTTATTAAAATATAAGCTACATAAAAAAATACTTGAACTTCAATATTTACCTCTCTACACTAAAAATAAATTTAAAGTACGAAGCAAAGTATGGCTGATAAGATGAATTTCCGCTGCATAATTTATAGCTCTCCCTTTTCGAAGTTGCGTAAATAAGTAACGTAGATCGGAGACGACTTTAAACTTTCTTGGTTATATTTATTCATTTATTTCTCTAAAATTCAAGCCCCATATGCCCTTTTCAAAGTAAACGATATTACGAGACTTCGCACTCTTTTCCCTATTCCCCTCTTTTCCTCCTTTCTAAAGATTTTCCTTTTTTCCCTGTTTTCCAGAAACTTTCCCTTTTTCTTGCTCTTTTTCTAAAATGCGAACTGAGTTAACAGAACCCAATACGAAAAATACGTTAAAATTTATTATTTACGGTTGGAAAGACTATTATTACATTTTTGGTTTAGAATTTTGTTCAAAATCTCATTTCTTTTTGGTCGCAGATTTTACTTTTTTGAATTTTTTTTTTGGAACCTGTCCGTTTAGATTGTATCTCCATCTTTTTTGGTAGAAAAATGTCATCTTCCTTGTTTGAAAGGGTATATTTTTATTAAATTTTATTGGAAATTCAGTATTTCTGATTTAAAATTGAAATATTTTTTATTAAACTGGAATCTTTTTTGTGTTTAAAAAAACTACAGTTTGACTAAAAATTTATTTTTCTAGTTTAAAAATTTAATTTCACATTTGATTATAAATTCGATTTTGTTGAAAGTGCAACTTTTTTGTCTTAAAACTTTTTGTCTTTTTTGTAGAAAATATATCTTTTTGAATTTATAAATCATTTTCTTTGATAGAAAAATCATCGTTATTGGTTGTAAAAGAATTTTGTTTGTCCAGAATGCGAACCATTTAAATGAAAATTGATCTTTTTAGTTAAAATATTGATTCATAATCCTTTAAGAATTCAATTATCCCATAAAAATTCATTTATCTTGTTGAAAGATTTGTCTTGTTGGCTCGAAAGTTCAACTAATTGTTTAAAAATTCTTCTCTGTCATAAATTAACCCTTCTTGGTGAAAATTGAATTGTCTCGTAAAAAATTCGTCTTTTTGTTTCGAAAATTATTATTTTTAAAAAAATTTGTTGGTTGAAGCTGAATATTTAATTATTTAAAATTAAATTTCATCTATTTTATTTAACAATTTCATCCCTTTTACTTAAAATGTAACTAATTGTTTGAAAATTTATCTTCTGTGGTTGAAAAGGAACTTTTTTCTTAATAATTCATCTTTTTGAGTTTCAAATAAGTTTTGCTGAAAAAATAAACGGTATTCTTGAAAATTCGTCTCTTTTGGTAGAAAATCTTTTTTTTTTAAATTCCAGTATTTGTTAAAAATTCGTCGTTTTTTCGTTAAACTTAACTGTTTTTGATTTAGAATAGAAATATTTCTTGGTCAAAGCTTCAACTTTTCGTTTAATAAAACTGCTTTGTTCCAAAATAACTTTTTTATTTGAAGAATCATATCTTTTTTAAATTTAATTACTTCCTCACAGAATTTGTTATTTTTTGTTTAATAATTTATTTTTTAACACAAAATGGAACTGTTTGATTAAAAGTTTATGTCTTTTGCTGAAGATTCGTTTTTTCTAGCTAAATTTGCATTTTTTATTCAAAATTTAAACCTTTTTATAGAAAACGCAACTATTCAGTTGAAAAAGTAACTGTTAGTAATCTTTTTTGTTTAAAACTTCTACCATTCGTTGAAGATTCATTTTTATAGTTTAAAAATTCAAATATTTTGCTAGAAAGTTCAACTGTATGATTGTAAATGAATTTATTTGTCATAATTCCACTGCAATCGACTCTCGGTTTAGCCATCCGCGGTTTAGCAATTACTACAAATGATGGCTCACGCGAATTCTTAGCTCAAAAGACAAAAGTCGGTTGCGACTGTTGTCTGAAAAACACCAGCAGCTTATCGGAAGGGCGCAGTGCGCGGGTACTCACATGCGGAGGTTGCGGAATGTTATGCTCTGGAATTGAAAACGGTTCAGGTGGCGCTGATCCTTTATGTTTTGATTCCCCTGATTTAGTAACCAGAGACAATGTGGCTAAATCGAGAGTTCGGTGTATCAGACAGAAAACTCATCTTTCTGGGATGAAAATAATTATTTTTTTAATGAAAGCGTTTCATATCGAATTCAATATTGTACTAGCTTAGATTTTATCGAAAGGAATATATTCCCCTGTTATTGTTTTATTTTCGTAAAAAAATCACCCTATTTCTCCATATCAGTAAAAATGACACATTAATTCTAGTTCTGAAAAAAAAACAATAAATAAATGTTTTGAATATAACAATGAAGCTAAAGAATGAGGGATAGAAAGTCGCCAATTCTGGTCGACATAATCGTTGATAAGATGTCAAATTTCGACACATTTGAAAATATCTCCACAAATTCGAAGGAACAGAGCGGTCAGATCGTGTGAGACGTTCCATTGTTCCCTTTTAATCGGAATATTCAACGCGCTTAATTCCGACATGCTTCCACCTTCCCGTTGTCCCAACCTCCTCGTAAATTTGCCTTCTAACACAGGTACGTTTCCTCGTCGTTCACATGAATTTCTACACAGCGTTGTGTATATTCATATATATGTATATAAATGCCTATGTATAAACTTGCACATAATCATTCCCTCACTATTCCACAACCTTAGCATGAATCTCTCACACACAGACAAAATGCATGCTCTCACGTCCTCGCACCTCCCCCAGTATT
The DNA here is from genome assembly GCA_010014905.2 of Druon quercuslanigerum. Taxonomy (NCBI): domain Eukaryota; kingdom Metazoa; phylum Arthropoda; class Insecta; order Hymenoptera; family Cynipidae; genus Druon; species Druon quercuslanigerum. The sequence goes on from JAAAKG020191486.1 coordinate 6,792, forward strand.
TCTCTCTTCAGTTTCGCAACGCTCAAGACCGCTAATTGCATCGTTTTGTTTACCAAATTGCATTATTGCGAAAGCTGTCATAAACAGTTGAAGCCTCCTGTCTTTCTTGTAAGCAATCCACACCTTCTAAATTGACGCTTAATGCGAATATCCCTTCTTCGGAACAACATGAATCAACAATACAATCCTTTTAAAATAAATATCGTAGAGAATTAACTCAGTTAATTTTGGAAGTTGGTGAGTCGATTTTAGTCTGATTCACTGATTTATCCATGAAAACTGTTTCTGAATTGATACAGTGTTTAACCAGAACTTTGCTAGATCAAATTTTGAACAAGATTGTGTAGCATTGTAGACAAAGTGGAAATATTGGTTCTCATTCGGTATACCATATCAGAAAAACTAGAGATTCAATTTTGTTTGATCTCGTTTTCTTACAAACTCAATTCGAACTGTTTTCGCTCTCATGATCCACATCATAAGGCTGTCGTTGATCTTTAGACCTATGCTTATACCCCTGGCTATCTTGCCATCCAGCTTTACGTCAGAAATAAATAAATTTCATAAATTTCCAAGATATGCGTAATGATCAACTGGTCTTATCCACTTTTAGTCTAATGCAATGTTTCATCCGGTTTCCTCAATCCTTCCTTCAAACACAATAATCTTTACCGAAAGATTCGAAAAAATTTCCAAATCAAACGCTTCTTCGACCGATGATTATCAGTATAACGAATTGGAGATTTATTTTGTTGTATGGTCCGCATACAAAATTCAATAATTTCATTCAAAAATGAAGTTTTAACTCTATGTTTATTTTATTGAAAAAACTCCTTTCAAAATCCTCCTAAAAGTTTTGGTACTTTAACATAAAATTAAAGTAAATACCTGAATTAGATTAGTTTTAGAAAAAACAAACATAATCATATCGGAGTAAAATTTGCACATCTTCAACAATGTCAAATGTATCCCTTTCTTTAGGAAAAACAAATTATTGTGAATTTTTAATTTTTTTTATACTTGTTTTTTATAAAATGCACTAGTTAGAAGTTTCAAAAATTAAGAATGAGATGAGTTTCAACTTTAAAACTTCATTTCAAAGACGTGGATTTTGTTCGTAATATGGAAAGGACAAACAGAGCATGACAAATCAAGAATGCAAGAAGACCGTTTGTAATTAACATCTAGGAAACAGTAACGTGTTTTATTGAAATGACTGATGCAAATGCGCGAAAAATTTAAATTTAGAATTTAAGAACATTTGTGTGGATAAAGAGATGATTTCAGGTTGCCCTATGGGCTCACCTTTGTCTCCAGTAGTTTCTGACTTAGCTATACAGGATGTTGAAAAAAGAGCTCTAAATTCATTAGAATTTACATCTATTCTATATAGGCGATATTTTGATGACATTTTAACTATTATTTTTACTAACAAAGTTGAAGATTTCTTAAAAGAGTTCAATAGTATTAAGGATTCTATAAAATTTTCCCATGAATGTGAGATTGGTTCTTATACGAGTTGGTTAATAAGTCACCAGTAGGAGTAACTACTTGATTTTTGACTCAATTTATTTTGTTTCATATGTGGGCACTAACACAGAATAAATTTCCCATTCTTTATATTCATAACAATAATCTTTGTTCTATTATCATTAAGCTGAAGACCCCATATCTCTCAAGCTAGTATTCATTATGCACAACATTCTCTGAAAGCATCAGCAGTCATTCTTCCAAGAACCGCAGGACCACATACTTCAGATACACCACACACTCCAAATGCACCACACACTCCAAATGCAATCCTGACGATTCTTTCCCGAAGCATTTTCCGTGCGCCCATTACATTTTTATTGAATCGTGAAGTCTCCCAGGTTATCCTATTAAATACCTCGTTAATCTTATTACGAAATTCTATTTGCGCTTCGCCTTACTGCAAATTATCTTGTTTTATTCACGTTTTCTCGTTTTTTTTATTCTCTATCTTCTCTATTATTGACCGAGGTTTAATTGTAACTCTTACTACCCTCTCAGTATCTTATCCGCTACAACAAAGTCAATCCCAATGTGGCTTTCACCTCTGCTCCAAGTATACATTTAGATTTTGTTATGCCTGTACCAAGTACTTGTAATAAACAAGCCCTTTTCTAAATATATGCTAACCATCTTATCTTCGTTACCTTTCGTTTCTGGATTTACGCAATGACCTATTATCCTATCAGACCTATTACTCTGTGGGTTGTACGCCCACACACCTATTCATATGTCCAAGTAGATTGATTATTTCTCCAGTATCGCAAGTACATGTAGTATAATTAAACGATTTCCAGAATAAATCTTTTATTTCGATACTTTCACCATCAATTGGATCGGAGCATGCTATAATAAATCGTCTTCCGATTCTTACTTTCATTCAAACCCACCGCTATCTGGAACATATACATTTATAATTTTTGACATGCAATGTTACTCTTCCATTCATAATCATACCGACTCCTTGACTACCATGTGATTTTTTGTAAATAAAATATCGGACTGAAACTTTGAAAAATGTATCAGAAGACCATAAACTATGTTGAAGTACTTCATTTGAGTATTAATTTCGCTAAAAATTATTCTCAAAGAAAATAATAAATTTCTCGAAGTTTGAGGCCGATATATTATATATGAAAAAGTTCATAGGTTCATAAAATGTTAAAACTTAGTTTTTTAATATGATTAATAACTTTTATCATAAAACTTTTTTTCAAAATTCAACTATTAACATTTTTTTTCAAAATTATTTTTTTGTTTGAAAATTTATTTTCTTCAGTTGAAAATCTTAATATTCCTAGTTGAACGTTGATTTTTTTACTACTTTATTGAAAACTTGTCTTTTCTGGTAGAATCGTAGTTTTATCAATCCAAACTTGATAGTTTTGGTAAAAAATTTATCAATGTAATGAAAAATTTCTCTTTTACTTATTTGGTTAAAAATTCTTTTTTTCAATTAACCCGTTTACTTAAAAATTCATTTTTTTAACTGAAAATTTTAATATTAAATTTTTGGTAAAAAATCCATTTTTTAAATTAAAAATTCAATTATTTTGTGGAAAATTCGTCTTTTTCGTAGAAACTTAATTTTTATAGCTGAAAATTCAAATATTCTAATTTTTTTGAAAAGTTATGTTTTTTGGTTGAAAATTAATTTATTTTGTTAAATACTCCTCTCCTTTGGGTAGAAAATTGAATAATTTTTGTAGAGAACTAATATTTTTAGGTTAAAAATTCATATTACCGGCTTCAAAATTCAACTATAGTGCAGGAAATTCCCATTCTTCTCTTAAAAATCCAATATTTTATGTGATGTTTTTTGTATTTATTGACTTATACAAAATTCCTTGTTTAAATTTGATAATTATTTTTATTTGATTTAGGATTCTACTAATTTGTTTAGCATTCTTTTTTTTATTTAATCCAACTTTTCTTTATGAAAATTGGAAAATTTTTCATTGCAAATATCAACTATTACACTTTTTATTAAAATATCATTTGTTTTTATCGAAGTTTTATCTCTTTCGTTGAAATATTAACTGTTATTTTTAAAATTTGTAAGTTCGTGGCTAAAAATAAACGAAAAATTAGAAAGTTAGGGGAAATGAACGATTGGTCAAGAAATAGTCCGGGAAAATGTAAGAGTTTCGAAATAGTGATTTTGTAGTAACCCTGTATAAATAAATTTGATAGTCAATTGCAATAAGCAAAATTTTTATGAGAGAAAAAAAATAGCAAAATTCAGGAAGCGAGAACCGAGCTCACACTCAAATCGACTTACAAATCCCGAGAGTTACCGTCTCATTTAACCTGCGCACATTGGAGAACAATTATTTTATTTGTCGAGCATTATTTTTAAAGTAGGTTTTCAATTTTTTGATAAATAAACAAATATGACAAAAAATGGCCATTTTCTCTATTTGCTGTTCCCGGTACTCGTCAATAACATGAAATTTGTTGAAATCAGCTAATTTTCATAAAGTTACATTAGTTAAACATATTGCAATATTACATAATTAAGAAAAAATATTTTTAATAACTAATTATTTGTTGAGAGAATGTTTCTTACGATTTTCCATAATTTTACGTTTTTCAAACTTGGATTGCAGCAAATTTCGGATGAAAATAATATACTGATGAAGAAAATTTTTCTTGAACCTATTATTGTTAATATTATAAACAAATTTAATAAGTAAACGCATTAATCAGGCATTTTTGTCAAACAAATTCGTTTTTTGGATGTCATTATTTTTAATTAGGAACTTTATGATATTTTTAGAAAAATTTATGATTTGTTGATTAATATCATGATTTTCTAAAACAAATTTAATAAACAAATGCATTATTCGGGCATTTTTCGGCAGAAATATTAATTTGTTTTTTCAATGCCAGTCCTTTCAGTTGGGAACTTCATGACAATTTTAGAAGTATTCACAATTGGTTGATAATTTTTACGATTTTTTAAAACAAATTTGATAAACAAACGCATTTATTGGGCTTTGGTGGACATAAAAATTCGTTTTTTCCATGTCAATTTTTTAAATTAGGAACTTCGTGATAATTACAGCTCTAAATTGATAATTTTTTTATTAACTTTTATGATCACTTGATAAATTTTTTAAGTTTTTTAATTTAAATTGAACAAGCGAATGTATTATTCAAGTATCTTTGAACATAAAAATTCGTTTTTTTATGTCAGTCACTTTCATTGGGAACTTCATGATTATTTCAAAAAAATTCTTAATTAGTTGATAAATTTATGCATTTTTCAAAAAATGCACTATTCGGACATATGTCGATGGAAATTTTTTTTCGATGTCATTTTTTTTAAATTGGAAACTTAATAATAATTTTATTGACACTTATACTTAGCTGATAAATTCTATATTCTTATCAACTAAGTATGAGTGTTAATAAAATTATCATTATTTCCCTATTACAAAAACTGACATCAGGAAAAAATTTGCTCTCGACAGATACCCGAATAATGCATTTATTTGTTAAATTTGTTTTTAAAAAATCATAAAATTGATTTAAAAATATGAACTCCTTTTGAATTTATCATATAGATCCCAATTGAAAATTCTAACATTTATCTATCATAACCAAATGCATTTTGTATTAAATTTGTTTTAAAAATCATAAGATAAATCAACAAATTATGCCTTTTGCTACAATTATCGTAAAGTTTCTACTTAAAAACATTAACATAGAAAAAAGCGAATTCATCTGTTGAAAATTGTCTGATTAATGCATCTTTTAATTAAATTTATTTATAATATTAACATATTATAATCTCAGGAAGAAATGTCTTCATCATTTTACTGATTTTATTCAAATCTCTTGCAATATAACTTAAAAAAACTTAAAATTATTGAAAAGCGTATAAAACATTCTTCAAAAAAATAATTTGTTTATAAATAACTTTTGTCTATTATTTAATCCTGAAACATCTTAAACGAATGTTACTCTACGAAAGTTAGGTGATTTCAATAATTTTTCTGTTACTGCGGAGAAACGAGAACATCAAATAGAAAAAATGGGATTTTTTTTGTTATATTTGTTTATTTACAAAAATATTTAAATATTGATTTAAAATTCAGAATCTAAAACTCTCTTAGAAATGTGATCAGTTTTTGCTCCATTTTTTTGTTCATATCAGTCAGTATTTGTGGGCGGTTCAAGTATAACCTGCTTTGCTGAAAAGCTCATCTTATGAATTTAAAGAAAATTTCAGTAGGTTTAAAAATTAAACCTTTCTTCTATGACACACTTTATTTTAAATTTCGCGATGAACGTAAACATTTCAAAAACATTCGCCTAGAAAAATTAATCCAAAAAAGGTTTCGCATTGATTAATTAGCAGAAAACGAAGATTCTTTCGACTTCTACTTTAGCAAAATCGCAACTGCTCTGAAGCTTTCGGCGTGAAATGTAGGTTAATTCGCCAGGCGAGTTTTTTGAACAGTCCTAGAGAGAGGTGCATAAAAGATATTTCACTCTTGAAAAAACCAGTTGAATGAATCAAGCTACGGATCGCGGATTTCTGAGTGACTCCAAGAGTGCTGGGAAATATGGAGGGAGTAAGAAAGCAAAGAAGTTAAAAAGGGGTGTGAGAAGGAGGTAAAAAGGGGTGGATTATATAGTGCGGAACATAATGTCGGTTCAGATCGTGAGACCGTTAACTCTGAATAAAAGAAAAATTGTAAAGCAAATCTCCATTTTATTTTATTTTTTCAATATTTTTTCCAAGTGCCGTATAAGTGTATATTTGACTGATACTGTAACAGACTCTGTACTGTCTGTTTTATACGTGGAACAAAGGTTAGAGCCCACACGATTCAACTGTTATTTTGTTTGCCCTCTTCCGGTGTTTTAATTCAACGCTGGCCTTTTAAAACTCGCAAACCACGGATATTGCTCTCACCACACTGTGAAATCTCGTTCTACTTTTTATTTTACGGCCGATTCTATCTCGTCGGCGAAAAACAAGGGAGGGATCGGCTTTCATTTAAAAAGGCTCTTTTTTAATTAGGGCTTAATGCAACTGTGTCGCTGACAGGAAATGTTCGAAGAGATAATTTAAAAAAGATGTGGACTAAAATTATTAATTGCGCACCTACATTTTTTATAAACTGTCTTCACATATGTGGATGTGAATAATGTAGCCACGCCGGAAATTAATTTTAACTTTTTGCAGGGTTCTTCCGGGTATAATTTTTCATATTATATCGCATTTTTTAAACTTTTTTTAAACACTCGGAGCGTTTGTATAATTTCAAGAGTTTATTATTAATAATATTTTTTTCAGTCTTATTTTAATATATAAATGTGTAAAAATAGAACTGTTAACATGTGAAACTGAAGAACTGTTTTTTTCACTTGAAAAAGGAACTTTGATTTAATTAATATGCTTTATTTGGAAAGGTTTGAAATAAAAAGTACTAATAAAATAAGTAATCATTTGTTGAATTTTTCCCAGAAGTTTACGAATTGGAATAATTAATTCAAAGAATTTTTTATTTTATCTTTCTATACTTGAAATTCATTTAAATTTTCAGTTAAAAAAGTTAATGATCAACCAAGATAAAAAAGAATTTTCAATTAAATGGTTACGTTTTAAACCGACGTGATGCATTTTCAACTAGAATAATGAATTTTTATTTTTTTAAATTGTAGAAATTAATTTTTAATAGAAAAAACAGTTTTTAAGAAAATACTTGAATTTTTAATCAGTGATACATTTTTTATTAATATCATGAAACTTTGAATCAAAAATTAATTTTTAACAAAAAAGTTCGACTTTTAACCAAGTAGTTAATGTTTTAAACAAAAAATATGAATTCTCAACAATAAATTTGTGAGTTTATTTTTCAACGAAAAAAGATCTTAAATTAAAAATTTAAAAACAGGTGAATTCAAACAAAAAATAAGAATTTTTAACTAAAAACATTTTTCAGTCAAGAGAAAGAAGAAATTTCAATCAAACTTTTAAATTTGTAAGCAAAACATTGAATTTTTAACAAAATACACTAATTTTTCAGCAAACATTAAAATTTTTATCGAATAATATAAGTTTTCAACAAAAAAATTAAGTTTTCAGTTAAAAAAATTAATTTTTATGTCAAAAGTCACGAATTTCCATGAAAATAGTATAGTTTTAAATGCAAGAAATGAATTTTGAACTAAAAATTATACATCTTTAACCAAAAATGATGTATTTTCAACAAAATAGTTGAATTCTAAGCCAGGACATATTAATTTTAAACCAAACCATAGCGTTTTTAACTAAAAAAGATGAAATTTTAAACTAAATACGAACTTTCAACAAAAATGTTTAATTTTCTACCAAGAAAGATTTTTCAGGCAAGAAACAGAAAAATTTAAACCACATTGTTGAATTTTCAATCTAAAATGACAATTTTTCACAAAATAGTTTAATTTTCAACCGAAAATTTAAGTTTTTGACAATAAATTTAATTTTTAATCAAATAGAAACAGAAACAGTTCAGGTCTCGATTAGAAAATATTAATTCTCAAGATCAAATTTAAGTTTTAACCAAATAAATCAACTTCTATCAAAATAGTTATATTTTCAAGACAATAGGTAAATCCAGCAATATAAGGCTACTTTTACAAAGGAAGAAACATTTTTATTTAGTATTCTATTGAGAATTAAAAAATTTAAACATATTTTAAAAAAATTCCCTGAAATTTCCAGGTTTTTCCAGGTATATAAAAATTCCCTGACAATTTCAACTTTTCCAGGTTTTCCAGATATTTATATCTAGTCAAATAAGTAGACATTTTTTTGTTATTTAACTAGTATTAAGTATTAAGACGTACATAAGACATTCAATCCTCCCCTCTCCTATTCGCCCTATACTCCCCCGCTTCACTTCTGAGTTGTGTATTATGCTTTGTGAGTGGAGATTTTCGAATTTTGAGTTGTGAGTTATGAGTTGTGAGTTCTGAGATATGAGATGTGAGTTGCAAGTTGTGAGTTGTAAGTTAGGAGTTTCCCTCACTTCCCCTTCTTGGAAAAAATATGACCCGACCGAAAGTATAAGGGTTTCTCACTTGAGGCTACGAAACCCTAAAAATCGAGTTTTTATGTATTTTTGACCAATATTATTATTTTATATATGAATAAATGGTATTCATGGATCGCCCGATTATCAATTATAAATACATCCTGATACGTTTTGTGCCCCATTGTTTCACTCTTGAAGTGAGCCAAGAAATAGAGACCGTTCGGGTAGTTGTTGATTTCTCTTTTTCTATCATTTTTCCCCTCTTATGCTCTTTTTATTCTCGTTCTATCTACGAAGTTCCATCGCCGCATCTGTCAGAGACAGTACTTCTCAAGGATCTCGAAACTCGGCGAAATCACTCTCCATCCCCTATTTCTTGAACCGTCCATTTGACCTAACTGCTATGGAGGAAGAAAGAAATCAAGTGACACTCTTTGAATGCCTCAGTACTTCAGTTGCTCAAGAGTCAATTATACTTCAAATACACCTATATGGACAACGAAATTTTTTTCAAAATAAATACTAATGTTAAAGAAATATTAAATGAGTAGGAATTAGATAATCAGATAAAAGAAGTAATGTTGTATTTTTTTACCTAAAAATATATTTTTTTTATGTTTCAGGTAAGCTTTTTTCACGACTGAATATGTGGCTGTGGTAAGGAAAAGCGCGCAATTAAGGAATCCGTAATAACAAATTTTCGAATGAAATTTCAAAACGAAAAAAATAAGAAAATTTAAATTCTTACTTATTTTTTTTTCTTTCCTTCTATTAGAAATGTTAATAATTACTTGCCAGGCCTGAACAAAAAGTTTGGAGCACATCTATCCATAAATTAAAATTTCTGGATACGAAATTCTTTTGAACATTTTTAAGCGATTTAAATTATTTAATACAGTATTATATATAACACACATATATCAAATAAGTAATACCTTCAAAATCGAAACATTTTCAATTAGAAAACTTTAAAATTGAATAATTCTAAAAAAATGTTTAAAATAAAAGGTATATTTAAATTCGAAAGACTAAAAATAAATTCGACTGTAGATCCTTGAAACTTAAATAAATCTGAACTTCATTTAGAACTGAAAAAAATTTAGTTGCCGAAAAATTCTGACACTGAAATTTCTTATATCCAAAACTTTGGACATTTCAATTATTTTGCATGAAATTGTTTAATTTAAAATGCAAACATTATGGAATTTTTTATTAAAAATTATAATATTAAAAAATTTTTAATGTCAATTTCAATTGAAAAATTTAAAACCTACGAAAGAAAATTGAAGAAATTATTCTTTATCTCAGGTATACATTTCAGGTAGTTTAATTTTTATCTATTTTGCATTTCAAAAACTAAATTTCTGACTTTTTTATTTTTAATCGTTTGATTTTTAACAATTCTATTACCATTATTACTCATTCTTGAATTTTTCTGATCAAATATTTTTTAACTTGAATTAATTTTTTAAATCTTTAACTAAACATCTGACAATTTTAAGATATTACATGGAAATTAAGAAAAAGAGAACACAAAACAAGATTGCTATAATTTTAACGTTTGACATTGCACAATTTTAGGCTTTATAATTCGAAATTGTTTTTGTAAATTGAGCTTGAAATGTTCAATATCTTGGGATATTCTGAAATAAAAAATAATTCAATTTTTAATGTCTGCTTTCTTACTTAAAATTTTAAAGTAGTAAAATTTTTTACTAATTACATCAGTACATTTAATTTTGACTGATGAATCCGTTATTTCATAATATTTACTAGTGTAATTAGTTAACTTTTTACTAATTAATTAGTCTATTGAATTTTAACTGATGATTCAGATTTTTCATAATATTAACCAATCTAAATAGTAAAAAAGCGCCAATATAACGTAACTTAACTAAATCACGCCTTAGTGGAGAACAACAAAAATTTATTATTCTGTGACAGTGAAAGTGACAGTTGAAAAAAATATCTTCATCGAAATAAATTTTTTTTTTAATTTTGAAATCTAATAAATGACACTGCAAATAATATATTAACGGTGATTCTTTTTAATAAAAAAATCTATTTTTTTAAATCCCCCTACCAGAATGTATGCAAAATATAAACTTTAAGGATTAACTAATTTAATTAATTGAAATCTTACTTTTCAATCAGCAGTTTCACGGCCGAACTCTATTCTTTCGGATAACTGAACGAATTAGTAGTTTTTATTTAACTAATCGAATCAGTTAATTTCGACTAATTATCAGTATCTCAGTTCTGGCTCCAACAATTAGTATAATTTAACTGACAATCAGTTATATTTTACTAATTCAAATGTAGAGAGTGGTTCTATAATCTTGTTATATTTAAAGGTTGAATTTCAAAAATGATTGTCTTAGTTTTTAATTTTTCTTTTAAATTTAATCTGGAGGTATTTAGTTGAAAAATTGTTTCATTACAACTTCTTGGGGGAGAAACAACCCTGGTTATCCGCTTCACGACTCGCTTATCCGAAATTGGTTATGCGGCGTAATCCGCCTGATGTACTTGTAATCCTGAGTAATCCAATAGTGAATTGCTTAATCCAAGTAATTGCCTTGAAATCATACGCAAATTACTTGTGATACTAGTTAATTCACTTTTAATGCTAGATAATCCACTTTTTTAATCCAGAATAATTTACTTGTAAGCCTTCGCAAAGAAATTGATTCAGTGCAATCTTTGAAAATCTAATTTGAATATTAAATAATCCGCTTTTGATCCAAAGTATTCTACTTGTAAACGAGCGTGAAAGAAAAGCCTTTAATCAGTGTGATATGAATAGTCCAAGTAATCCACTTGAAATCCTAGGTAAACAACTCTTAATTCTAGGCAAGACAATTGTAATTACAGTCAGTCATTTGGAATCCCAGGTAATCCGTTTGTGATACCAGATAATCCAATTTTAATGCAGTATAGTTTACTGTAATCCCAAGTAATCTACTTTAAATCAGTTTAACCCAAGTTACTCCAGTAATTCTACATAATCCACTTGTGATCATAGATAATTTACTTTTAGTCTTTGGTAACCCACTTGTTATTTCATGGTAACTACTTGTAATTTTAGGCAGCCCATTGTAAATCCACTTGAATTTTTCGTAATCCACTCGTAATCCAAGTAACCCAAATAATTCCACATATATCAAGGTTATCCACCTCGCTATCCACGTTCAATCCGAGATAATCCAATAGTAATCCTAAGTAATCTATTTTTAATTCTAAATCATCCACTTGTAATTCCACATCATCGATTTGCGATCCTAGATATCCACTTTATAAATCCACCCCCTTTTGATCAGGTGTAATTCACTTGTAATCCGATTATTCCAGTACAATACCAGGTTCTCTACTTCTAACCCCAAATAATCCTCTTATAATTTCAGGCAATTCATTTTTAATGCAGGATAACCCCTTTTTAAATTCAGTTAGTTCACTCGTAATTCCATGTAATCTACTTGTAGTCCTAGGTAATTTACTTGCAGATACTGGAAATCCACACCCTCTTAATCCGATGCAATTAACTTGTAATCCGTTTATCCCAGTACGATACTAGGTTCTCTACTTCTTATCCAAAATAATCCACTTATAATTTCTGGCAATTCATTTTTATTGCAAGATAGCCCCTTTGTAATATCAGGTAATTCACTTGTGATCCCGTGTAATCTACTTGTATTCCTAGGTAATTAACTTGTAATCCGATTATCTCAGTACAATACTAGCTTCTAAACTTCTAATCCCAAGTAATCCAGTTATAGTTGTATGCAATTTATTTTTAATTAGGATAGCCTCTTTTGTAATCCCAGTTAATTCAATTGTAATCCCATATAATCCGCTTGAAATCCTAGGTAATTAACTTGTAGACTCTGAAAATCCACCCCCTTTTATTTAGCGCAATTAACTTTTAATCCGATTATCCCAGTACAAGACTAGGTTCTCTACTTCTAATCTCAAATAATCCAGCTATAATTTTATGCAATTTATTTTAAATCCAAGATAGCCTTTTTGTAATCCCAGGTAATTCACTTGTAATCCGATTATCGCAGTACAATACTAGCTTCTAAACTTCTAATCCCAAGTAATCCAGTTATAATTTTATGCAATTTATTTTTAATTTGGATAGCCCCTTTTGTAATCCCAGTTAATTCAATTGTAATCCCATGTAATCCGCTTGAAATCCTAGGTAATTAACTTGTAGACTCTGAAAATCCACCCCCTTTTAATTAGCGTAATTAACTTTTAATCCGATTATCCCAGTACAAGACTAGGTTCTCTACTTCTAATCCCAAATAATCCAGCTATAATTTTATGCAATTTATTTTAAATCCAAGATAGCCTTTTTGTAATCCCAGGTAATTCACTT